>CM064531.1:42588897-42608979 GCA_032716605.1 Paralithodes platypus | reverse complement strand
TCCCGCAATACAACTAGAGTAAGTACAACTAGAGTAAGTACACACATAGACAAATATTTACAGATATATTGAATGGCTTAAAATACCAAAGTTATGAGCAATCTGTAAGGGTCCCATGATAATTTATAAATATGTTAATACACTCTGATAAAAATTGTCACTGCCACCCGTATGGTTATATCATGGTTATATCCCAACTCAGAAACAGTGAGGGTTTACCAACAGGAAATATTCTTACATAATGCTCATTCACATTTACCTAGCTAAAATAGTGAACCGAATGTGTTATTTGCAGCCCCATTGTTAAAAAACGATTACTAGTTTATCTAAATAATTACTTCATTATGAATGTACTAATACTTATTATATTTTGCTTAGCAAGTTTGATCAGGGAAACAGCTAATTAATGTACGTAATGTATGCGTTTTTATTAATTTTTTTATGTGGCGTTTATTGAACATATATATGAAAATTATAACTACATTGGACTGATCATGTAAATTATAATCAATACAAGAACACTCAATATATCACACAGGTTCACCATTCGTGTGGGAAGGTTTCAAGCAAATATAACCAATCATCGCCACATAATGTGTTGACAGTCCTTGGGTAACATGGATACGTATGACAGGGAGTATCGTGAATATCGAGGTTAACATTATATTAACATTATGGGAGAGTTATCAGAGGTTCCTCTTCTGGTACTAAGTGAATGTACTGATTATCTTCTGGTACTAAGTGAATGTACTGATTATCTTCTGGTACTAAGTGAATGTACTGATTATCTTCTGGTACTAAGTGAATGTACTGATTATCTTCTGGTACTAAGTGAATGTACTGATTATCTTCTGGTACTAAGTGAATGTACTGATTATCTTCTGGTACTAAGTGAATGTACTGATTATCTTCTGGTACTAAGTGAATGTACTGATTATCTTCTGGTACTAAGTGAATGTACTGATTATCTTCTGGTACTAAGTGAATGTACTGATTATCTTCTGGTACTAAGTGAATGTACTGATTATCTTCTGGTACTAAGTGAATGTACTGATTATCTTCTGGTACTAAGTGAATGTACTGATTATCTTCTGGTACTAAGTGAATGTACTGATTATCTTCTGGTACTAAGTGAATGTACTGATTATCTTCTGGTACTAAGTGAATGTACTGATTATCTTCTGGTACTAAGTGAATGTACTGATTATCTTCTGGTACTAAGTGAATGTACTGATTATCTCATATCAAGATCAATAAATTAGTTGTGTGAAATCATGCTTTCAAGAAAATATTATAGCCCACGTAAACACACATACACACATACACACATACACTCTCACACATACACACACACACACACATACACTCTCACACATACGCACACACAAAGACAGTAACATAATAATCATATAACACCTCTTGGCCGGTGATAATAATGCAAGTAATACCATTTGAGCTACTGATAAATAACGTATATTTTAACTTATTACGAACATAATAAATCATACCTTCAATGACATACATAACACCCATTAGGAGAATAATGTTCTTTCCCTCCCTTCCCCAAGCTGCCATGAATAATAACTGGTCACTGATGTATAATTCAGCCCAGGCGTTAGTCCTGCATAATTAGCCCTCCCTTCCCCCCACTCTCTCTCTCTCTCCCTCTTTCTCTCTCTCCCCACTTCTACAAATCCAACGTTTTATACTAGTTTAGTTTACCCCCTGAGCTAGGTTAACAGAAACGCCTTCTAAAATTCCTTCAAAATCAAATCAATGCCCGCAAAAACCCTCTTCAAGGTAAATGTGTATATTATTTCGATAGATCGCAAGTTCTGTGCATTCTGTGTATGTATGGATGGTGGAATTGAAAAGGTTCAGCATTATTATGTGTTGAAACCTTTTCACATATAGAGTATATTCTACGTGGTATAAAGTTCCCTCAGAAGTTGTAAACAGTTCTTCAGTAGAGCAGTTCAAGAAGAGAGCAGATAGTATTTTTGCACACTCTGTAATGAATGTAGTGCACAATAGTAAACAATCTCTCTCCTTCCACTTCGAGTATCTCCCCGGAATGGACCGCAAGGTCTTTGAGATACTAACCATTCCTTCATTTTAACTCTCTGTAAAGCAACAAATATTGAGTATTAGCTTGAATGAAATTGCAGAGGATATATTACTTTCAAAATAAAGTATGTGATATACATTGCAATGGACATGTAAGTAAATACCTTTATGAACTGCTGATTAGGTACATTTGATAGCAATCAATAGTAATTATATAGAGAACTATTAAAGAAAATTTTCATTGAGGTTAAATCAAGAGACAGGGAGAAAGAGGGGTAATGCTGTTCTCAAGTCTGAACTGAATTATGCATGAATTACCAGATATTTGTCATTGGCGCTCGTGTGAGGGAATACAAGAAGCTAATTCTCCTAATGGGTTATAATGGGTTATAATGGGTTATAATGGGTTATAATGATTTACTTTGAATGTATGATACCGATTTTTCGTAATGTGTGTGTTTCTTTTCTTTCAGTTGCTTGAATATTATATCTGCATTGTAATCTTCAGTTGCTTGAATATTATATCTGCATTGTAATCTTCAGTTGCTTGAATATTATATCTGCATTGTAATCTTCAGTTGCTTGAATATTATATCTGCATTATAATCTTCAGTTGCTTGAATATTATATCTGCATTATAATCTTCAGTTGCTTGAATATTATATCTGCATTATAATCTTCAGTTGCTTGAATATTATATCTGCATTATAATCTTCAGTTGCTTGAATATTATATCTGCATTGTAATCTTCAGTTGCTTGAATATTATATCTGTATTATAATCTTCAGTTGCTTGAATATTATATCTGTATTATAATCTTCAGTTGCTTGAATATTATATCTGCATTGTAATCTTCAGTTGCTTGAATATTATATCTGTATTATTAAATTCAGTTGTTTGAAAAATATATCTGTATTATTATCATCAGTTGCTTGAACAATATATCTGCATTATAATCTCTCAGTTCTTGAATAATATATATGCATTATGATCTTCAGTTGTTTGAATAGTATTTCTGCATTAATAGCTTCAGTTGCTTGAATAATATATCTGCATGATTTTCTCCACCCTAACTGATTTTTGTGAATATTATGGTACCGTCAGCGAATGTCTGTCTGTTAGTTTGTTTCCCATCTGATAGCATAAGTTCACACACATATATTTTGTATTTTGATGTTATATACTCACTACATTCACGTTGTACCTGAAGATAATTAATTCACTTGTATCGATCATTTGACAACTCTCTAACAGTGATTAAATAATGTTGACCTCGACGTTGACAATACTCACTATGATACGTATTCTGGTTACCCAAGGACTTAAGGGGGGTGACCTGATTTTTGTTATTTCTGTCCTTTTCTCTCTTTCTTTGGCTTGTATCCATTCGGCCCCATTCAGCCAACTATTTTAAGACGTTTATCCCCATCTAGGTGTCGATTTCTTTCTGGCGAGCGATAGCGAGCCAGCATTATATGAAGAAATCCGGCTTCGCCGGAGAAATTTTTCTATCAAAAAATGTACAAATTTAGCCTGCTGTCAAACAAAAATAAAAAATATGCTGGCTCGCTACCGCTCACCAGTAAAAAATTGACACCTGGATGGGGATAAACGTCTTAAAACAGTAGGCTGAATGGGGCCAAATGGATACAAGCCAGAGCAAGATAGAAAAGGACAGAACAAAAACAGGTCACCCCCCCCTTAACACATAATTTGGTGATCATTGGTTATATTTGCTTGAAGCCTTCCCACACGATTGGGGAAGACACGGGACCTACTGAGTCTTGTTGTTTGGGGAAGACACGGGACCTACTGAGTCTTCTTGTTTGGGGAAGACACGGGACCTACTGAGTCTTCTTGTTTGGGGAAGACACGGGACCTACTGAGTGTTCTTGTTTGGGGAAGACACGGGACCTACTGAGTCTTCTTGTTTGGGGAAGACACGGGACCTACTGAGTCTTCTTGTTTGGGGAAGACACGGGACCTACTGAGTCTTCTTGTTTGGGGAAGACACGGGACCTACTGAGTCTTCTTGTTTGGGGAAGACACGGGACCTACTGAGTCTTCTTGTTTGAGGAAGACACGGGACCTACTGAGTCTTGTTGTTTGGGGAAGACACGGGACCTACTGAGTCTTGTTGTTTGGGGAAGACACGGGACCTACTGAGTCTTGTTGTTTGGGGAAGACACGGGACCTACTGAGTCTTCTTGTTTGGGGAAGACACGGGACCTACCGAGTCTTCTTGTTTGGGGAAGACACGGGACCTACTGAGTCTTCTTGTTTGGGGAAGACACGGGACCTACTGAGTCTTCTTGTTTGGGGAAGACACGGGACCTACTGAGTCTTCTTGTTTGGGGAAGACACGGGACCTACTGAGTCTTCTTGTTTGGGGAAGACACGGGACCTACTGAGTCTTCTTGTTTGAGGAAGACACGGGACCTACTGAGTCTTGTTGTTTGGGGACGACACGGGACCTACTGAGTCTTGTTGTTTGGGGAAGACACGGGACCTACTGAGTCTTCTTGTTTGAGGAAGACACGGGACCTACTGAGTCTTCTTGTTTGGGGAAGACACGGGACCTACTGAGTCTTGTTGTTTGGGGAAGACACGGGACCTACTGAGTCTTCTTGTTTGAGGAAGACACGGGACCTACTGAGTCTTCTTGTTTGGGGAAGACACGGGACCTACTGAGTGTTCTTGTTTGGGGAAGACACGGGACCTACTGAGTGTTCTTGTTTGGGGAAGACACGGGACCTACTGAGTGTTCTTGTTTGGGGAAGACACGGGACCTACTGAGTGTTCTTGTTTGGGGAAGACACAGGACCTACTGAGTGTTCTTGTTTGGGGAAGACACGGGACCTACTGAGTCTTCTTGTTTGGGGAAGACACGGGACCTACTGAGTCTTCTTGTTTGGGGAAGACACGGGACCTACTGAGTGTTCTTGTTTGGGGAAAACACGGGACCTACTGAGTCTTCTTGTTTGGGGAAGACACGGGACCTACTGAGTCTTCTTGTTTGGGGAAGACACGGGACCTACTGAGTGTTCTTGTTTGGGGAAGACACGGGACCTACTGAGTGTTCTTGTTTGGGGAAGACACGGGACCTACTGAGTGTTCTTGTTTGGGGAAGACACGGGACCTACTGAGTGTTCTTGTTTGGGGAAGACACGGGACCTACTGAGTGTTCTTGTTTGGGGAAGACACGGGACCTACTGAGTGTTCTTGTTTGGGGAAGACACGGGACCTACTGAGTGTTCTTGTTTGGGGAAGACACGGGACCTACTGAGTGTTCTTGTTTGGGGAAGACACGGGACCTACTGAGTGTTCTTGTTTGGGGAAGACACGGGACCTACTGAGTGTTCTTGTTTGGGGAAGACACGGGACCTACTGAGTGTTCTTGTTTGGGGAAGACACGGGACCTACTGAGTTCTTGTTTGGGGAAGACACGGGACCTACTGAGTCTTCTTGTTTGGGGAAGACACGGGACCTACTGAGTGTTCTTGTTTGGGGAAGACACGGGACCTAGTGTTCTTGTTTGGGGAAGACACGGGACCTACTGAGTCTTCTTGTTTGGGGAAGACACGGGACCTACTGAGTCTTCTTGTTTGGGGAAGACACGGGACCTACTGAGTGTTCTTGTTTGGGGAAGACACGGGACCTACTGAGTGTTCTTGTTTGGGGAAGACACGGGACCTACTGAGTCTTGTTGTTTGGGGAAGACACGGGACCTACTGAGTCTTGTTGTTTGGGGAAGACACGGGACCTACTGAGTCTTTGTTTGGGGAAGACACGGGACCTACTGAGTCTTCTTGTTTGGGGAAGACACGGGACCTACTGAGTCTTCTTGTTTGGGGAAGACACGGGACCTACTGAGTCTTCTTGTTTGGGGAAGACACGGGACCTACTGAGTCTTCTTGTTTGGGGAAGACACGGGACCTACTGATTCTTGTTTGGGGAAGACACGGGACCTACTGAGTCTTCTTGTTTGGGGAAGACACGGGACCTACTGAGTCTTCTTGTTTGGGGAAGACACGGGACCTACTGAGTCTTCTTGTTTGGGGAAGACACGGGACCTACTGAGTCTTCTTGTTTGGGGAAGACACGGGACCTACTGAGTCTTCTTGTTTGGGGAAGACACGGGACCTACTGAGTCTTCTTGTTTGGGGAAGACACGGGACCTACTGAGTCTTCTTGTTTGGGGAAGACACGGGACCTACTGAGTCTTCTTGTTTGGGGAAGACACGGGACCTACTGAGTCTTGTTGTTTGGGGAAGACACGGGACCTACTGAGTCTTCTTGTTTGGGGAAGACACGGGACCTACTGAGTCTCCTTGTTTGGGGAAGACACGGACCTACTGAGTCTTGTTGTTTGGGGAAGACACGGGACCTACTGAGTCTTCTTGTTTGGGGAAGACACGGGACCTACTGAGTCTTCTTGTTTGGGGAAGACACGGGACCTACTGAGTCTTCTTGTTTGGGGAAGACACGGGACCTACTGAGTGTTCTTGTTTGGGGAAGACACGGGACCTACTGAGTCTTCTTGTTTGGGGAAGACACGGGACCTACTGAGTCTTCTTGTTTGGGGAAGACACGGGACCTACTGAGTGTTCTTGTTTGTATGCTGTGTTTATATGACTATTATAATGCAGTGTTAGTCACGGAATTACATTTTCAAAATAAATATTAATAATAAATTCATAGGAACACTAACTTTACGTGCAACAAATTGCGATGTCTCTTTGATCAAGTGGTTCAGAGCAAATCAGTAAAGTCTTTAGTAAATTCCTAATACAATAACATGTCTAGATCAATTAGTGAGTATTGATAAATGGGGCGGGAAATAATATATTTGGTAAATTATTTTTAGCAAGGTTAATGGGAATGAACACAAGGTAAACCCGCATTGTTTCCGAGTGTGGTGATGAGTACCTGCAGATTTCCCGGTAACAATTAAATGTTGCATTCATCCTTTACAAATTAAACAGATACATGTTGCATTCATCCTTTACAAATGAAACAGATACATGTTGCATTCATCCTTTACAAATGAAACAGATACATGTTGCATTCATCCTTTACAAATGAAACAGATACATGTTGCATTCATCCTTTACAAATGAAACAGATACATGTTGCATTCATCCTTTACAAATGAAACAGATACATGTTGCATTCATCCTTTACAAATGAAACAGATACATGTTGCATTCATCCTTTACAAATGAAACAGATACATGTTGCATTCATCCTTTACAAATGAAACAGATACATGTTGCATTCATCCTTTACAAATGAAACAGATACATGTTGCATTCATCCTTTACAAATGAAACAGATACATGTTGCATTCATCCTTTACAAATGAAACAGATACAAGTTGCATTCATCCTTTACAAATGAAACAGATACATGTTGCATTCATCCTTTACAAATGAAACAGATACATGTTGCATTCATCCTTTACAAATGAAACGGATACATGTTGCATTCATCCTTTACAAATGAAACAGATACATGTTGCATTCATCCTTTACAAATGAAACAGATACATGTTGCATTCATCCTTTACAAATGAAACAGATACATGTTGCATTCATCCTTTACAAATGAAACGGATACATGTTGCATTCATCCTTTACAAATGAAACAGATACATGTTGCATTCATCCTTTACAAATGAAACAGATACATGTTGCATTCATCCTTTACAAATGAAACAGATACATGTTGCATTCATCCTTTACAAATGAAACAGATACATGTTGCATTCATCCTTTACAAATGAAACAGATACATGTTGCATTCATCCTTTACAAATGAAACAGATACATGTTGCATTCATCCTTTACAAATGAAACAGATACATGTTGCATTCATCCTTTACAAATGAAACAGATACATGTTGCATTCATCCTTTACAAATGAAACAGATACATGTTGCATTCATCCTTTACAAATGAAACAGATACATGTTGCATTCATCCTTTACAAATGAAACAGATACATGTTGCATTCATCCTTTACAAATGAAACAGATACATGTTGCATTCATCCTTTACAAATGAAACAGATACATGTTGCATTCATCCTTTACAAATGAAACAGATACATGTTGCATTCATCCTTTACAAATGAAACAGATACAAGTTGCATTCATCCTTTACAAATGAAACAGATACATGTTGCATTCATCCTTTACAAATGAAACAGATACAAGTTGCATTCATCCTTTACAAATGAAACAGATACATGTTGCATTCATCCTTTACAAATGAAACAGATACATGTTGCATTCATCCTTTACAAATGAAACAGATACATGTTGCATTCATCCTTTACAAATGAAACAGATACATGTTGCATTCATCCTTTACAAATGAAACAGATACATGTTGCATTCATCCTTTACAAATGAAACAGATACATGTTGCATTCATCCTTTACAAATGAAACAGATACATGTTGCATTCATCCTTTACAAATGAAACAGATACATGTTGCATTCATCCTTTACAAATGAAACAGATACATGTTGCATTCATCCTTTACAAATGAAACAGATACATGTTGCATTCATCCTTTACAAATGAAACAGATACATGTTGCATTCATCCTTTACAAATGAAACAGATACATGTTGCATTCATCCTTTACAAATGAAACAGATACATGTTGCATCCTTTACAAATGAAACAGATACATGTTGCATTCATCCTTTACAAATGAAACAGATACATGTTGCATTCATCCTTTACAAATGAAACAGATACATGTTGCATTCATCCTTTACAAATGAAACAGATACATGTTGCATTCATCCTTTACAAATGAAACAGATACATGTTGCATTCATCCTTTACAAATGAAACAGATACATGTTGCTTCATCCTTTACAAATGAAACAGATACATGTTGCATTCATCCTTTACAAATGAAACAGATACATGTTGCATTCATCCTTTACAAATGAAACAGATACATGTTGCATTCATCCTTTACAAATGAAACAGATACATGTTGCATTCATCCTTTACAAATGAAACAGATACATGTTGCATTCATCCTTTACAAATGAAACAGATACATGTTGCATTCATCCTTTACAAATGAAACAGATACATGTTGCATTCATCCTTTACAAATGAAACAGATACATGTTGCATTCATCCTTTACAAATGAAACAGATACATGTTGCATTCATCCTTTACAAATGAAACAGATACATGTTGCATTCATCCTTTACAAATGAAACAGATACATGTTGCATTCATCCTTTACAAATGAAACAGATACATGTTGCATTCATCCTTTACAAATGAAACAGATACATGTTGCATTCATCCTTTACAAATGAAACAGATATATGTTGCATTCATCCTTTACAAATGAAACAGATACATGTTGCATTCATCCTTTACAAATGAAACAGATACATGTTGCATTCATCCTTTACAAATGAAACAGATACATGTTGCATTCATCCTTTACAAACGAAACAGATACATGTTGCATTCATCCTTTACAAATGAAACAGATACATGTTGCATTCATCCTTTACAAACGAAACAGATACATGTTTCATTCATCCTTTACAAATGAAACAGATACATGTTGCATTCATCCTTTACAAACGAAACAGATACATGTTGCATTCATCCTTTACAAATGAAACAGATACATGTTGCATTCATCCTTTACAAATGAAACAGATACATGTTGCATTCATCCTTTACAAATGAAACAGATACATGTTGCATTCATCCTTTACAAATGAAACAGATACATGTTGCATTCATCCTTTACAAATGAAACAGATACATGTTGCATTAATCCTTTACAAATGAAACAGATACATGTTGCATTCATCCTTTACAAATGAAACTGATACATGCACACGAATACATATGCAATATTATTTTCATGGTTTAATTGGACAATAATTATAAACTACCATAGAACATTTAAATACTACCTAGTACAACTATAAATTATTGATAATTCCAGAATATAGGTTGGTTGTGGAGACTGTCTATAGCAGAAGTTATTTGGGTGGCTAATTATCCATCCATTACTCTATCTACATAATTACAATATCAAAGTTCATAATAATTACAGTTTCATTCTGTTCGACAATCCCGCCATCTCGCTAAATGTGATAACTTTGTCGTAGCCAGACTATTATTGTTGTTGTTGTTGTTGTTCCTTCACAACAGTATCAATGGCCAACAATTAACACAACCGTCTATGATTACTCTTATCAAATGGTGATGGGCTGGTCTATCAGAGTGAGACCTGGGCGATCTCTGCCATACCCATAGCTTACTCCGACTGTTCCTTTTACTTATATATTTTCTAGATCTCAAGTGACGGCGTCTCTTCCGTGGATTGACCTCCCAATCTACCAAGATTGGAAGCTAAAACGTCACATTATTCCTTTGCCCCTCAACTTTCTCTTCATAATTGCTGAGGGGCACAGGGCCCTGGGTGGGGCTTTGGTTTCCCGGGCGTTTACCCACCCTCTCAGCTCCCCGCCATGGAGTGGCTTCGGTCACCCAAGCTTTATTGTGGTCGGCGGGGAGGGTTCTGTGGGGGTGCTCGTTTATGGCCTTGGCCTTACTCGGGCCCTTGGGGCCAGGCAGCTTGGGGAACAACAACAACAACAACAACTCTTATCAATGTATTTGTAGCAGATTTAAAGTTACCTGCTGTATATTGTATTGGTGATTGCTGATTAACCCTGGGGTATGCATTCATTTGATTATCTGAACCTTGAACATCAAACTGAGAAGCGATTGGAATAATATGTATGATATATCTCCCGTTGGTTCGATATCTAAACGAGAGCATGTGCATTATAGTTCGTGTATATAACATGGCACCCAAAAGAAACTTGTTGGACTCTCCCTATAGAAGACTGCGGTAATTAAAGCCCGTGTTGTTACTGTAGGTGATCCGCGGAGTGATCTGTAAGGAGAATTTTGCTACTTTCAACTTGAAAGAGACCATATTGACTCCCTAGCATTAAGTTCTATCTGTCGGCGTGTATTGCTATTGAAAGGTTAGAAATAGTTACTAATGATTTTGAAATATCACCAGGTGTATTGCTCAAGTTCATGTCATACAGATACATATTTCTCTCTTTATTTTATTCATTATTATTTGTTAGTCTCCTCCCTAGACCTTCATCAAGCTTTAAAATAATACCCCTAAAACCCCCCTTCGAGAAAATGTGTAAATTGCACGCTCTGTATCGCTCGCAAGGAAACAATCGATACCTCAATTCCACAAAAGGTCTTACAATCGCCAAACTAACTGGGAAAATGTCTTAAATCTTGAAACGAATGCGGCGAACCATGAAGGAGAAGAGGTTCCACAACACCCACCTTAAGGGGAGATCTCCACTCGAGGGAGACCCATTTCTTCCTCATGTTTAGCCCCATTGCTTTTGATATTATAAAACGTTTGCCCCATTAGTTTAGCGATTTTAAGAACTTTCACCCCATATTAAGACCTTTCGTGCCTTTCAGGTGTCAATTTTATCCTGGCGAGCGATAGCGAGCCTGTAATTTAAGAGGAATCGGCCTTCGGCCGAGAAATTTTTCTACCGAAAAATGTACAAATTTATCTTGAAAGGGACTCCAGGGGGTGTAATTTTAAGCTTGATGGAGGTCTAGGGAACAAACTAAAACCCTCCCCTTAACCCCATAATATAGATACATTATGGAGGCATGACACAACAGAACAATCCATAGCACTATCATTAAACTCATATACAATATACAGTAGGTTTACTAACATCCAATCGTCAAAATGGCAAATATGCAGTTAATGAAAAAATTGTGTTATGAAATTATTTATATGAAACACTTTAATGAATATATTAAGTTGGAATATAAAAAAAAAAAAAAAAAATTGAGCATTCATGTAAAGGGGAAATATTAATCAATCTTGATGGCTAAATCGGTTTTATAGAAGTTAGGTGTTGGTTTTTCACCCCTGCATTGCTTCTTGCTCAGTACAAGGGCACAGTGAGCCCATGTATCGAGTATTGTTCGCATGTGTGTGGAGGATAATTCCCCATACCGCATTCATCGAAAAAGTATAATGAACAGCATTTCGTCTCATCAACTCACCTCCTCTTACTAATTCTCTACAATCTCTCTCTACACGCCGCATTGTTGCATCTCTCTCACTCTTCTATCGCTATTACAAGAATCAGAGTTCTTCATAGCTTTCTCGGTGTACATACTGTATCTCCTTCCTTATGGAGAGTTGCTGGCAACCATCTTTCAACACATTGTCAGCTCTATTTTACCCAACTCTCTAACCAAAAAGTGAACAGATTATCCCAGATTTCTTCCATTCAACAAGTTAACTCTGGAACTATCTCCCTCAATCTATCTTTCCCTCATCCTATGACTTAGACTGCTACAAGCTCCGTGTGTCCAGACATTATGACTCTAGCGCACCTTGAATTTGGTACTCTACCCTCTTTCTATTTTGGGGGGGCGACACTTACTATAGGCAACTTTGACTTTTGTCTCCTTAGTACACATAGACAAAAATCGCAAACAGAAAAACATGCGAGGTCCACTAATGTTTAGGAGTGATTTCCTAATACGACATGTGAGGTAATGTAAACAAGTTGTTGTAACTCTCCCCTGCCCCACAGATGGCTCTGGTGTTCCCGACCGTTCACCGTGTAGGGTGTTGTTGACTTAATAAATGTCCGGGTTCTATTACTGCTACGGTGCCGGTACAGTCAGCAACACAGCTTCCGGGATGACTAGGTTATACGATAATACTATCTCATTCACATTCACGCCCTCTTTCTCTCTCTCTCTCTCTCTCTCTCTCTCTCTCTCTCTCTCTCTCTCCTTCTCGCTCTCTCTCTCTCTCTCACTCATTCTCTCTCTCTCACTCATTCTCTCTCTCTCTGCTATAATGACCTCGTTAACTATACATTAAAGAAAGTGTTGGTGATTGGCGGCCGCAGCGTCTTGAGAAAAGTTAATATTTATCCCCGTAGACTGGTGAACCTGATACATTAAGGGGAGACTGGCCGCTTGTTTGGTCTATTAATTCATTTATTCATATAGTGTTTTAGTTTCCTCGCTAGACCTCCATCAAGCTTAGAAAAACACACCCTAGACACCCTTCAAGACAAATTTGTAAATTTTTCGGTAGAAAAATGCCAAGGCCGAAGGCCGATTCCTCTTAAAATGGCAGGCTCGCTTTCGCTCGCCAGGAAATAATCGACACCTAAATGGCACGAAAGGTCTTAAAATTGACAACGAAATGGGGCGAAAGGTGTTAAAATCGCCAAACTAATGGGCCGAACGTCTTATAATCTCTAAACTAGTGGGGCTAAACATCAGGGAGAAGGGGGTCCATAAAAACAGTCTGCCTCCCCTTAATACCTGGACAAAAAAAAATAGTTACCTTTCATTAATGTGATCGAAAATGGCGAATAGTTTGTGGAGAAGAGGGCCAAACAAAATTATAAAAACAATAGTATATGAAAGTGTTATTCTGACAAAATTAAGAGGAGGTTTTTAGTTTGTTTTCCCTAGACCTCCACTAAGCTTAACATTACACCCCCTTGACCCCCTTTCAAGATAAATTTGTACATTTTCCGGTAGAAAAATGCCAGTTCCTCTTAAATTACGGTTCACTATTGCTCGCCATGAAAAAATCGACACCTAAAGTGGTACGAAAGGTCTTAAATTCGACAGAAATGGGGCAACAGTTCTTAACATCGCCAAACTAATTGGGCGAACATCATAACATTCCAAAAGTAATGGGGCTAAACATGAGGAAGAAAGGTGTCCAGAAAAAAAACCTCAAGTGAAAATCTCCCCTTAAAAAGTTTGTGAGATCTTGCGATTGCCTTTATACAATTATATACACTTAAATTGATGAGGAGATTAGTCAGCTATATATCAATAAATATGCATGAATATATTAATATACGTCATATACCTGATTTGATTTGAATATCACTCTAAATGGATCTACTTGCATAATAAAATGTCAACACTTGACGAACATGTGTCAGTTGCTGTACATCCAATCACACTTGACGAACATGTGTCAGTTGCTGTACATCCAATCACACTTGACGAACATGTGTCAGTTGCTGTACATCCAATCACACTTGACGAACATGTGTCAGTTGTTGTACATCCAATCACACTTGACGAACATGTGTCAGTTGCTGTACATCCAATCACACTTGACGAACATGTGTCAGTTGCTGTACATCCAATCACACTTGACGAACATGTGTCAGTTGCTGTACATCCAATCACACTTGACGAACATGTGTCAGTTGTTGTACATCCAATCACACTTGACGAACATGTGTCAGTTGCTGTACATCCAATCACACTTGACGAACATGTGTCAGTTGCTGTACATCCAATCACACTTGACGAACATGTGTCAGTTGCTGTACATCCAATCACACTTGACGAACATGTGTCAGTTGCTGTACATCCAATCACACTTGACGAACATGTGTCAGTTGCTGTACATCCAATCACACTTGACGAACATGTGTCAGTTGCTGTACATCCAATCACACTTGACGAACATGTGTCAGTTGCTGTACATCCAATCACACTTGACGAACATGTGTCAGTTGCTGTACATCCAATCACACTTGACGAACATGTGTCAGTTGCTGTACATCCAATCACACTTGACGAACATGTGTCAGTTGCTGTACATCCAATCACACTTGGCGAACATGTGTCAGTTGCTGTACATCCAATCACAGGCGAACATGTGTCAGTTGCTGTACATCCAATCACACTTGACGAACATGTGTCAGTTGCTGTACATCCAATCACACTTGACGAACATGTGTCAGTTGCTGTACATCCAATCACACTTGACGAACATGTGTCAGTTGCTGTACATCCAATCACACTTGACGAACATGTGTCAGTTGCTGTACATCCAATCACACTTGACGAACATGTGTCAGTTGCTGTACATCCAATCACACTTGACGAACATGTGTCAGTTGCTGTACATCCAATCACAGACGAACATGTGTCAGTTGCTGTACATCCAATCACACTTGACGAACATGTGTCAGTTGCTGTTCATCCAATCACACTTGACGAACATGTGTCAGTTGCTGTACATCCAATCACACTTGACGAACATGTGTCAGTTGCTGTACATCCAATCACACTTGACGAACATGTGTCAGTTGCTGTACATCCAATCACACTTGGCGAACATGTGTCAGTTGCTGTACATCCAATCACAGGCGAACATGTGTCAGTTGCTGTACATCCAATCACACTTGACGAACATGTGTCAGTTGCTGTACATCCAATCACACTTGACGAACATGTGTCAGTTGCTGTACATCCAATCACACTTGACGAACATGTGTCAGTTGCTGTACATTTAATCACACTTGACGAACATGTGTCAGTTGCTGTACATCCAATCACACTTGACGAACATGTGTCAGTTGCTGTACATCCAATCACACTTGACGAACATGTGTCAGTTGCTGTACATCCAATCACACTTGACGAACATGTGTCAGTTGCTGTACATCCAATCACACTTGACGAACATGTGTCAGTTGCTGTACATCCAATCACACTTGCCGAACATGTGTCAGTTGCTGTACATCCAATCACACTTGACGATCATGTGTCAGTTGCTGTTCATCCAATCACACTTGACGAACATGTGTCAGTTGCTGTACATCCAATCACACTTGACGAACATGTGTCAGTTGCTGTACATCCAATCACACTTGACGAACATGTGTCAGTTGCTGTACATCCAATCACAGACGAACATGTGTCAGTTGCTGTACATCCAATCACAGGCGAACATGTGTCAGTTGCTGTACATCCAATCACAGGCGAACATGTGTCAGTTGCTGTACATCCAATCACAGACGAACATGTGTCAGTTGCTGTACATCCAATCACAGACGAACATGTGTCAGTTGCTGTACATCCAATCACAGACGAACATGTGTCAGTTGCTGTACATCCAATCACAGACGAACATGTGTCAGTTGCTGTACATCCAATCACAGACGAACATGTGTCAGTTGCTGTACATCCAATCACAGGCAAACATGTGTCAGTTGCTGTACATCCAATCACAGGCGAACATGTGTCAGTTGCTGTACATCCAATCACAGGCGAACATGTGTCAGTTGCTGTACATCCAATCACAGACGAACATGTGTCAGTTGCTGTACAACCAATCACAGGCGAACATGTGTCAGTTGCTGTACATCCAATCACAGGCGCCTGAGTAGATGCTGAGGGGAAATTTCCACTTGAGGGATTTTTTTCTGGACCCCTTTCTCCCTCATGTTTAGCCCCATTGCTTTTGAGATTTTAAGACCTTCGCCCTAGTAGTTTGGATATTTTAAGACATTTTGCCCCAATTCTGTCAATTTTAAGACCTTTCGTGCCGTTAAGGTTTCGATTTTTTCCTGGCGAGCGATAGCGAGCCTGTAATTTAAGAGCAACCGGCCTCCGGCCGGGACATTTTTCTACCGAAAAATTTACAAATTTATCTTGAAAGGGTCTAGGAGGTGTAATTTTAAGCTTGATGAAAAAGTAGGGAACAAACTAAATACCTCCCCTTAATGCTTTTATACAGGTGTCTATATGTATATATAATAACTTATATATACAGGTGTCTATATGTATATATAAGTTAATATATATACATAATTATAGACACACCTGTATAGAAGCACGAGCATGGGATCCAATACACCTGTACCTGAAAACAACGTCTACTGATAGTCAATATATAATTAATGTGACATAGTATATAAAGAGGGTTAAATGCTATCAATAACTTTAAACATAGTATATAAAGAGGGTTAAATGCTATCAATAACTTTAAACATTAGGCGTTTGTCACGAATCGCTAGGTTAAGTTGCCCGGGCTTGACATCTACCAATAACATTTTGACAGTGCAGGCTCGATCCGCCGACCCTTTGAACAGCAGCCAACGCTCTACTGACTATGCCACGGTTCGCGACGATAATTGCTATATGGTTAGTAATCATCCTTTCTGTTTTTGCGGTAATAAAAGTGCCTTAAGGGGAGACTGACTGTTTGTTTGGTCTATTAATTAATTTATTCATATGTTGTTTTTAGTTTCCTCCCTAGACCTCCATCAAGCTAAGACAAATACCCCTAGACCCCCGTTCAAGATAAACTTGTAAATTTTTCGGTAGAAAAATTTCCTGGCCGAAGGCCCGTTCCTCTTAAAATTGCAGGCTCGCTATCGCTCGCCAGGAAATAATCAACACCTAAATGGCACGAAAAAGTCATAAAATTGACAAAGCAATGAGGTGAAAGGTGTTAAAATCGCCAAACTAATGGGCCGAACGTCTTATAATCTCAAAGCTAGTGGGGCTAAACATGAGGGAAAAGGGGGTCCAGAAAAACGGTCTGCCTCCCCTTAACTATGTGATAATATGGTACTCCACTTTGGTATATTGAACAACGAGAACAACAGCCTGGCAATTAAGGGGACGTTATTTTATCTACTTATTTATTTGTCATTATTACCGGTATATCTTTGTTATAGTTTGCTCCCTAGACCTCTATCAAACCTACTAAATCACACCCTAAAGACCATGAACCTCTAAGATCAATTTGTACATTCTTCGGTAGAAATACGTCCCGGCCTTCGCCTCCTAAATTATAATGTAAAACTTGCAATAGAAACAAACCAAAACTTATACAAACACACTAGTGAGAGTCAGCCTGAGAGGAAGGAGGGGTGGATTATTCTAACCCCCTTCTCCCTCATGTTTATAGCCCCATTAGGTTTGACAAGACCGGAACGCACGCCCCACATGCTTAGTAAGTTGTGCAAGTAAATTAAGTTTATTGACCTGATGTATGCTGGGGGTAGTGGGAGGTCAGACAGAGAGGAAGGAGGGATGGTTACTCCTGCATGATCAATAGTATGCTCAGAGACGCTATTTTTGTCTTGTCTCCCTTCTCCCTCATGTTTACCCTCATTAGTTTTGAGATTTTAAGACGTTCCCCCTGTTTCTTTGGCTAGTTTAAAGGTGGGGGCTCATGGGTTGAGATAAACATGGAAAAATAATCGCCAACCTGCATATAATTATCTTGTAAAATGCAATGTCACTGAAATAATTATTAACAATGGTATAAAGGATTTTGCGGATCGTCTATACCGGGCCTGTGACGTCATAGTGACGTCACACCAGTATCCTTAGCCTAGACTGGATGGTGGACTTACACTCTTGTGACGTCACAGGTCCGGTATAGACGATCCACAAAATCCTTTATACCATTTTTAATTTTATTTATTATTTATTATTTTATTATTATTATTATTTTTTATTTTATTTATTTTTTATTTGTTAATAATTATTTCAGTATCATTGCATTTTGCAAGATAATTATGTACAGCTTGGCGATTATCATTCCATGTTTATCTCAACCCATGAGCCCCCACCTTTAAGATTTTTTGCTCCAAATCTTTGTCAATTTTCAGACCTTTCATGCTATTTAGATGTCGATTGTTTCCTGGCGAGAGATGGAGAGCCTGTAATTAATTAAGGAGGAACTGTTGACCCCTGATAATTTATGGGTAGTGGTAGGTAAGGCAGAGAGGAAGGAGGGGGAGTGGGGTGGAGGGAGGGAGGGGGGGGGTGATGTAGTGTCTTGATATTTATGTATTGTTGTATTGTTGTTATTGTTTTTATATATTGGTCCCCTTTATCTCTATCATGCTTATATCCCATTGGTTTGGGATTATGAGACGTTTACTCTATTACTACATTTATTTTAAGATCTTCCGTCCCAATTTTCTGTCAATTTCAAGATCTTTCGTGCCACTTAGAGGTCGACTATTTCCTGACGAGCGACAGAAAGCCTGCAGTATATGCGGAACTGTTGACCCCTGATGTATGGGTAGTGGCAGGTCAGACATAGAGGAGGAGGGGGGGGGGGGGGGGGGTGTCACCACTACACGATCAATAGCGTTCTCTATCATGGACTTTGGGAGGGAGTTGCATTTAGTATTACAAAATAGAATTATCTTAATATCATAACTACCTCTCCAAAACTTGTTTTTAGCAAACAGTCGCTCAAATACAACGGCATAGGTTTAAGTAACTAAACTAAATATTTATAAACAATACTGATGGTCACAAAGGCCTTTATGTATCCCAAAAAGAGCGCAATTCGCGTACTGGTGCACGACAGGGTTAAGGGTCTCTTTTCGGAACCCCCCCCCCCATTTTATATTTAAAATAATAAAATAATTGTGTTTGCAAACTAATCATATATTTAAGATATGTTTTTAATCACTAAAGCAAAACAATATCGTAAACACTGGTTGGTAGTGACTTTACTGGATTACACTGTCACTGTTCCTGGATCACACCAGCCAGAGTTTATAATCCGGATTAATCTGGCGTACCAATATTATATTAGAGTTTACCTATCAACACCTGTCCTGCTGTATGCTAGGGATCCCGTAGTGAGATAAAGTGGCCAGCTTTTTCTTTGGACGCCATTTTGGTCGCTGTAAATATTCACACTTATTCCCTGGCTGACCCTTCCCAAATAGTAGAAAATAACATTATGCCTATTACTCTAGTCGTTTATGAGCTATAGAGGTTAATGATCAATATTGTTAAGCAACCTGTATTAAATGGACTACAAACAAATCGGTGCCTCTCCGGGGGATCTGGGACCTGGGAATCTTTTGCTGGGGACCCCAAATGGGCCTTGGTCTCTGGGTATTTCTCCTGGGCGACCTAGATGTGTGTGTGAGATTTTATGTTTTGTTTTGTTTTTCTGATGTGCTGTGATGTCCCTGTTCGGGCTCTGTCTTGAGTCGGCCAGCCCCATAAAAAAAAAAGGAAAACTGGGGAAGGTGCCAGAGTATATACATACATGCATACATACATATACATACATACATACATACAAACAACTATGAAATATGTTTATGAAAA
>CM064531.1:42448897-42583897 GCA_032716605.1 Paralithodes platypus | reverse complement strand
AACTTGTAATTGCTATATGTATTCGTATTAAAGTAGAAAACCTCAAATAGTTGAGTAAAAATGATCCCTTGAACAACAGCTTTAAGGGGAGGTTTTTAGTTGATTCCCTAGACTTCCATCAAACTTAAAATTAATTCCCCTTGACCCCCTTTCAAGATAAATGTGTACATTTTTCGATAGAAAAATTTCCCGGCCGAAGGCCGGTTCCCCTTAAATTACAGGATCGCTATCGCTCGCCAGGAAAAAATCGACACCTAAATGGCACGAATGGTCTTAAAATTGACAGAAATGGGGCGAGGGTTCTTAAAATCGCCAAACTAATGGGGCAAGCGTCTTTAAATCTCACAAGCAATGGGGCTAAACATGAGGGAGAAAGAGGTTCAGAAAAAAATCCTCCTGGTGGAAATCTCCCCTTAAATATCCCCCAGGAAGGTCTGGGCCAGGTTACTTAACGGAATAGTGCTTGTTGAACAACAGCTGTAATTATCCTGCAAGTAAATTACCCTATAACAGTATGAGAGTTGCATTATTATTTCCTATATTAACATGTAATATAATTGATCACTTGCAAGGATCCGTCGATAAGTAAGTTAGAGCCGTAAACATCGAATTAAAACAGAAATGCAATAAAACAGTAGGGTGTTCATTGATAGACAGTATGATTAATTTGTTTTATGTATTTATAGATGTAGGCTACTACAACCGTATGGTAGCTGGTATGTATAGATGTAGGCTACTACAACCGTATGGTAGCTGGTATGTATAGATGTAGGCTACTACAACCGTATGGTAGCTGGTATGTATAGATGTAGGCTACTACAACCGTATGGTAGCTGGTATGTATAGATGTAGGCTACTACAACCGTATGGTAGCTGGTATGTATAGATGTAGGCTACTACAACCGTATGGTAGCTGGTATTTATAGATGTAGGCTACTACAACCGTATGGTAGCTGGTATTTATAGATGTAGGCTACTACAACCGTATGGTAGCTGGTATTTATAGATGTAGGCTACTACAACCGTATGGTAGCTGGTATTTATAGATGTAGGCTACTACAACCGTATGGTAGCTGGTATTTATAGATGTAGGCTACTACAACCGTATGGTAGCTGGTATGTATAGATGTAGGCTACTACAACCGTATGGTAGCTGGTATTTATAGATGTAGGCTACTACAACCGTATGGTAGCTGGTATTTCACAATATGTACGGCCTCCTATTACAAAATCATGGCCGTATTATATAAAGCAAGGGTTACCAAATTAAGACAATAAATACCGCTAAATCCATTCTCAAATGTCGCTAGTTGGCCGGTAGATAGCCAAAAACCACTAGAATACTGCCACACTCTCTAGAATACCGCTAGAATTCATGTCACTAAACAGTATGCATAAATGTAAATATTAGTAAATGCCTCTATATCTAGCAGGATAATAGCTAAATTGGCAACACTATTATAACCCGACCTCTTAATTCACGCGTCAGTATTACCCAATACAAGTCATAATTGGATGTACTAAATTACAACATAGCAAGGGAAAGCTGCTGTGACGTACAAACCACCACATCTCAACCAATTAGTCTTTTACAAAGTGGTAACATATCAAGTGGCCGACCCTTCCAGCTGATGACGGGGAGCTTATTATTATTGGTTTAATTATTAAAGAATGTATATATTTTTTAGTTTGTTCCCTAGACCTACTGTACATCAACTTTAAAATTCGAGATGAATGTTATTTTTGTTTTGTGTGTGTGTGTGGGTTTTTTTAGGGGGGGGGGGGGGAAACAAATTCCCTGGCCGAAGGACTGTTCCACCTAAACTTCTTGCTCGGTATCGCTCGCTTGGAAAAAAAAGACGCGTAAATGGCACGCAGGGCCTTGATATCGATAAACTAGAGAGCCAAACTTGTTTTTCAATAAATAGTATATTTAGTTTTGTAGTAGATGTATTAACGAATAAACACGAGTGAGATAGAAATTATGGCAGCCAAGCTTAACAAATGAAAATAAAATAGGTATATTATACAGTATTTACCTGTATATATATATATATATATATATATATATATCATTATGAGAGTAAAAATAATGATATATTATCAGCTAGTCATCTATGACATAGTAGACATTACTGGTACGTGAAAGCCCTTCATCACTTGTGTATAACTCAAGCGTTTCCAAAATACCAGAGTTTAGAGACACCATGGTTGAATATTATAGATGGTAGCCACGGATTGTTGATGGCTGCCGTACAGTTGTGGACAGGAATACTTGAACACTTCTATCTATCTATCTATCTATTGCCTGACGCCGTGATCCCCAAACGGGTGGCCACGAACGAACCGCCCCCATGCACCTCTGTCCCCAGTCAGTTGAACACTTCCTAATGATAAAAAAAACAAGAAGGTGAACGCTAACTTTTGCATCCCAGCCATATGATATGTTGTGAATCAGGCAGTTTTTACAATAGTTGGTCAGTGTGTCATAATTGAGCTTCCATAACCAGTCCATAAACTTATGACCCAGACTGTAGGAGGAATCTGGAGGCAGTTCATAAAGGTCATCGCTCTGGCTTCACTTGCCGGGGATTTCTATTATTCAAATGATTATGCGATTAACCACTTCTGTACCGACGACGTCTCTTTAATTACGTTCTTGCTACTATTAAGGGGAGATCTCCACTTGAGGGATTTTTTTCTTGACCCCTTTCTCCCTCATGTTTAGCCCCATTGCTTTTGATATTATAAAATGTTTGCCCCATTAGTTTAGCGATTTTAAGAACTTTCACCCCATATTAAGACCTTTCGTGCCATTTAGGTGTCGATTTTATCCTGGCGAGCGATAGCGAGCCTGTAATTTAAGAGGAACCAGCCTTCGGCCGGGACATTTTTCTACCGAAAAATGTACAAATTTATCTTGAAAGGGACTCAAGGGGGGGTAATTTTAAGGTTAATGGAGGTCTAGTGAACAAACTAAATACCTCCCCTTAAAATTGTGTATTCAGTTTAAAAAGGGTCCTCCAGCAACTAACGGGCTTGGAACTATCTCACTAAACTCTTTTTACTACCATAGACCCTTTCTAAACTGCACAAAACCGTCTAAATATGGCTAGAATAATATTACAGAGACGTTGCCGGTACATAAGGGGTTAAGGCGGGGTGGGCGTATTTATTTGTTCATGTATGTGTATATTTGTATTATTTTATTAGTTACCTCTCTGGACCTCCATCAAGCTAAAAACAAACAAAAACGCCCAAGACCCTCCTTCAGGATAAATTTGTACATTTTTCGATAGAAAAATGTTCCAGCCGAAGGCCTGTTTATCTTAAATAATAGGCTCGCTATCGCTCGCCAGGTAAATATCGACACCTAAATGACACGAAAAGTCTTAATATTGACAAAGAATTGGGGCGAAAGATCTTAAAATCGCCATATTAATTGGCCGAACGTCTTATAATCTGAAAACCAATGGGGCTAAACATGAGGAAGAAGGCGGACCAGAAAAACAGCCCATCTCCCCTTAACCCGTTCTGTGCCGGGGATGTCTTTTTTATTCTATTCCAGCTATGTTGTGTTATGACGATGATGTGCAGCTTAACAAATATATGTGGTAGTAGAAAGGGTTAAGTGAGATAGCTCGAAGCCTGGGGAGGTTTTTAGTTTATTCCCTGGACCTCCATCAAGTTTAAAATTACACCCTCTTGACCCCCTTTCAAGACAAATTTGTACGTTTTTCGGTAGAAAAATTTCCCGGCCGAAGGCCGATTCCTCTTAAATTACAGGCTCGCTATCGCTCGCCTGGAAAAATCGACACCTAAATGGCACGAAAGTTCTTAAAATTGACAGAAATGGGGCGAAAGTTCTTTAAATCGCCAAACTATGGGGCGAACATCTTAAAATCTTAAAACAATGGAGCTAAACATGAGGGAGAAAGTAGTCAAGAAAACAGTCCCTCAAGTGGAAAGCTGCCCTTAAAGTGAATATAATCGTCTAATAGTAGTAGCCAGAGTATAGTTAGCAGGGCGGTACCGGTACTGAAAGGGTTAAGGGCAGATTTTCACTTAAGAGGTTATTTTTCTCTGGACCTCCTTCTCCCTCATGTTTAGCCCTATTAGTTTTCAGATTTTAGGACGTTTAACCCCATTATTTTGACGATTTTAAGACCTTTCGCCGCATTTTTTCAATTTTAGCACCTTCCGGGCCATTTTGGTATCAATTTTATCCTAGTGAGCGAAAGCGAGCCTGTAATTTAGTCTACCGAAAAATGCACACATTTATCTCAGAAGGGGTCTTTTTTATAAGCTTGATGGAGGTCTAGGGAGCAAACTAAAAAAAACTCCCGTAAACCCCTTCTGTTCCGGTGACGTCTTTTTAATTAAATTTTAGCCACATTTAGATAATTATATTTTAGCCACATTTAGATCATTTTTTGCAGCTTACGAAGGATCTGTGGTAGTAAAAAGGGTTAAGTGAGACAGTTCAAAGCCTGTTAATTGTTCAAAGCCTGTTAATTGTTCAAAGCCTGTTAATTGTTCAAAGCCTGTTAATTGTTCAAAGCCTGTTAATTGGTGTAGGCCTTTGTTTAACTGAATATAATCGTCCAATAGTAGCCAGAATAAAGTCAAAAGAGCGGCCCCGGTACTGAAAGGGTTTATCTCCTACTGGCTCAGATTAGGAGGGCGTGTTTGTTTCCGCTAGTAAGATTAGGAGGGCGTGTTAGTTTCCGCTAGTAAGATTAGGAGGGCGTGTTTGTTTCCGCTAGTAAGATTAGGAGGGCGTGTTTGTTTCCGCTAGTAAGATTAGGAGGGCGTGTTAGTTTCCGCTAGTAAGATTAGGAGGGCGTGTTAGTTTCCGCTAGTAAGATTAGGAGGGCGTGTTAGTTTCCGCTAGTAAGATTAGGAGGGCGTGTTAGTTTCCGCTAGTAAGATTAGGAGGGCGTGTTGTTTCCGCTAGTAAGATTAGGAGGGCGTGTTTGTTTCCGCTAGTAAGATTAGGAGGGCGTGTTAGTTTCCGCTAGTAAGATTAGGAGGGCGTGTTAGTTTCCGCTAGTAAGATTAGGAGGGCGTGTTAGTTTCCGCTAGTAAGATTAGGAGGGCGTGTTAGTTTCCGCTAGTAAGATTAGGAGGGCGTGTTAGTTTCCGCTAGTAAGATTAGGAGGGCGTGTTAGTTTCCGCTAGTAAGATTAGGAGGGCGTGTTTGTTTCCGCTAGTAAGATTAGGAGGGCGTGTTAGTTTCCGCTAGTAAGATTAGGAGGGCGTGTTTGTTTCCGCTAGTAAGATTAGGAGGGCGTGTTTGTTTCCGCTAGTAAGATTAGGAGGGCGTGTTTGTTTCCGCTAGTAAGATTAGGAGGGCGTGTTAGTTTCCGCTAGTAAGATTAGGAGGGCGTGTTAGTTTCCGCTAGTAAGATTAGGAGGGCGTGTTAGTTTCCGCTAGTAAGATTAGGAGGGCGTGTTTGTTTCCGCTAGTAAGATTAGGAGGGCGTGTTTGTTTCCGCTAGTAAGATTAGGAGGGCGTGTTAGTTTCCGCTAGTAAGATTAGGAGGGCGTGTTAGTTGTTTCCGCTAGTAAGATTAGGAGGGCGTGTTAGTTTCCGCTAGTAAGATTAGGAGGGCGTGTTTGTTTCCGCTAGTAAGATTAGGAGGGCGTGTTTGTTTCCGCTAGTAAGATTAGGAGGGCGTGTTTGTTTCCGCTAGTAAGATTTGAATTGATATTGTGAACAAATATGTTATAATATATATTTATATACATGTTTATCTATCTATATATATATATATATATATATATATATATATATATATATATATATATATATATCTATATTTATATATATATCTATATATATATATATATATATATATATATATATATATATATATATATATATATATATATATATATATATATATATATATACCGTATATATATATATATATATATATATATATATATATATATATATATATATATATATATATATATATATATATATATATATATATATATATATATATATATATACCGGTATATATATAATATATATTATACATGTAATACATATAATATAAATTATATATATTATATATTATATATAATTTAAACGTTTCAAACAACGAGCAGATTACTGTATTTTAGGTACTGTGACAGTATTTTAGGTACTGTGACAGTATTATACTTTTCTGAGGATATTTTCCGTGCAGCAGATTTATGGGTAGCGAGGATAAGAGGCTCCCCCGCCATTATAATCAAGGTGAGGGACTTTACCGGGAAAGGTGCTTGTTTTTCATTAATATATTATGACAGGGGGTTTATGTAAACGATGGATGAATCTGTGTTCTTCAATGTAAAATAATTCTATAGATATAATATACAGTATATATGTATAGTAAAGGCGGTATATCGTGTAGAGGATGAACAAAGCGAGTTCATTACCACATTACCACAAAGCCCGCCGAAATGCCAAAAAAATACCCTCATTGTTCCCTGATTAAATAACACTGTATGAATATTCCCATATTCAAAATATGTTACAGGGGGACAATGCCTAGTGAGTTCATTGCTCAATAGGTGGCATTCTGAGAGTGAGGGTCTGAGTCTGGAGGGTGAGACAGTGAAGCACTTGAACGAAGCAACCAGCCGCTTCAGAGATGGAGCTGCTTCGAGCCATGAATGGATGCTTCACACGTCTCACTCCCCAGACTGGAACAAGACCTCACGGGCTTCACCGTGTTGAGCGGTGGAATGTACAGGCTCTCAGCCTATGCCGGAGAGGGAGTAGTTGGAATATATAAAAAAAACAAAAAATTGGGGTTAAAGCAAAGGGTCATTGTTGCCCATCATAAGAGAGAGAGAGAGAGAGAGAGAGAGAGAGAGAGAGAGAGTGGAAATGCCTGGTTACTGATGATACAATTCTGTTGAGTGATACTGAGTGAGAGTTGCAGTGAGTAGTGAATATTATTGGTACCGGTACCAGGAACAGATGGAGTGTGTGGGGAAATGTTGAGGTATGGTGGTGAGATAGTGATCGAATGGGTATGGAAAATGTGCAAACTAGCATGGGAGAAGGGGAGTGCACCCGATGACTGGAAGACTGGCATAATAGTCCCCCTATATAAGGGCAAAGGGGAAAGAGGAGTGTGTGGTAACCACCGAGGAATATGTCTTCTAAGCGTAGTAGGGAAGGTGTACAGTAGGGTAGTGATTGAGAGAGTGAGAGTGAGAACGGATATATGGATAGGCGACGAGCAGGGAGGTTTTAGGAAGGGAAGAGGATTTGTAGATCAGATTTTTACCCTGAATTTTGTTGTGGAGAAGTATCTGGAGAAGAAACAAAAGGTGTATGTTGCCTTTATGGACTTGGAGAAGGCCTATGACAGAGTGGATAGAGAAGGTTTGTGGAAAGTACTTAGAATATACGGAGTAGATGGCAAGTTGCTGAAAGCAGTGAAGAGCATGTATGAGGGTGCAAAGGCGGCAGTACGTGTGGAGAGTGAGCAGAGCGAGGTCTTTGACCTGAATGTTGGTTTGAATCAGGGGTGTGTGATGTCCCCGTGGTTGTTTACTGTATATATGGATGGAGTCATGAAAGAAATACTATCAAGAGCAGTGGATGTTGGTGTATCGCTGAAAAGGGAGGGAATTGAGTGGAAGCTACCTATAATGCTGTTTGCAGATGATACAGTTCTGATGAGTGATAATGAATGGGAGTTGCAGGGTCTGGTAAATGAGTTTGGAACAGTGTGCGAAAAACGGAATTTGAAGGTAAATGCGGGGAAGAGCAAGGTTATGGTCTTCAAAAAGGGTGAAGTCACAGAGTGTGAGGTGAAGCTGAACAGTCAGGCTATGGAGATCGTCAACTCTTTTAAGTATCTGGGCAGTGTGTTGAGTAAAGATGGGACTATGGATGAAGAAGTGCGGGAGAGGGTACAACAGGGGAAGAGGGTTGTAGGAATGCTGAAAGCAGTAACAAGAAATAGGGTAGTCAGTATGGAAGTGAAGAAGTCCTTGCCTGACAGTGTGGTAATCCCGACACTGACTTACGGAAGCGAAGCATGGACGTTGGTTGAGAGACTCAGACCAAGAGTGAGAGCAGTGGAAATGAATTACCTAAGAAGTGTGTGCGGAGTTACATGGAGGGATAGACAGACTAAGAAGGAGGTGTGGTGTGGAGGTAGATGTGCTGGAAAGTGTGAAAAGGAACAACTTGAGATGGTTCGGCCATAATATTATGGAACGTATGGAAAGCGAGAGAATGACTAAGAAGGTGTACGAGAGCAAGGTGGAGGGACAGAGAGGGAGAGGTAGACCGAAAGAGAGGTGGAAGGATGGAGTGAGGAAGTATATGAACGAAGGCGGTGCTGGTTGGGGGGAGGGGCGTCGACTGACCGGGGACAGAGGTGCATGGGGGCGGTTCGTTCGTGGTCACCCCTTCGGGGATCACGGCGTCAGGCAATAGATAGATAGATAGACTTAAATGTACGAACCAGAGTAGTGTTGTAGTATTGAATAGACTTATTATTTTGTGTTCACTTGAGATTCTTGACTTGGTAACATGGTACTACTTTCTGTATCTCAACTACGAAGTTTCATGGTGCCTTTGGTGAACAAAATGGTGCCTTTTATCTCTACAAGGTGTAAGCAGATGGTCTGTCTACTTAAGCCGTGGAACTACGTGTAGGCCAGCACACTCTGATTGTTGAACATCTTGTCAAGGAAGGAACTACAATAATTTCCATCATGATAACCCAAAACAAAAATCAGGTACTGGTAGGTGCTTTCAAGGGACTCGATCCATAGTCACTACATCTGAGCGTTTGTAGTTGTTCAAAGCACGCGTGATTTCTGTATATCTATTTCATCTTGCCCTAGAAGGATCATTAAGGGGAGATTTTACGACGTTCGCCCCATTAATTTGGCGATTTTACGACCTTTCGCCCCATTTCTGTCACTTTAAAGCACTTTCATGCCATTTAAGTGTCGATTTTTTTCCTGGCAAGTGATAGCGAGCCTGTGATTCAGGAGGAACCGACCTTCGGCCGGGGCATATTTCTACAAAAAAAAAATAATAATAATAATGTACACATTTATCTCTTGGGGTATTTTAACCCATTCAGTACCGGGGACGTCCTTTTCATCATATTCTGGCAACTATTAGACGATTGTATTCAGCTTAGGAAGGACCTATAGCAATACTGAGACTTGAAACTATCTCAACGAACCTTTTTAAGTACCACAGATGCTTCTTAAGCTGCATAATATCGTCTAAATATGGCTAGCATAGATTATAACACTCGTCGCTGGTACTCAAAGGGTTAATAAGCTTGATGGAGGTCTAAGGAAACAACAACAAATCCTCTTAATATTATAAGGTAGTATTTCCATTGACATATATTGCAAATCTTCGGCCTTTGTATTTTAAAACCACACTTAATATTATAAGGTAGTATTTCCATTGACATATATTGCAAATCTTCGGCCTTTGTATTTTAAAACCACACTTAATATTATAAGGTAGTATTTCCATTGACATATATTGCAAATCTTCGGCCTTTGTATTTTAAAACCACACTTAATATTATAAGGTAGTATTTCCATTGACATATATTGCAAATCTTCTGCCTTTGTATTTTAAAACCACACTTAAGTGCTCCCTTAAACCTTCATGAACGAAATAAGCAGAAACAAATAGTGATCTTTCTGAACAAACTTCACTCTAAGTCAAATGTAGAGCAGCATTCCACTTCCATGATTACATTGCATATATAAAGTGCATGTGTAGTTGGTACAGTTTATGTGGCACTATGTTATGTTGGGGGGAACGCTGGCCTTTTACATTATTAAGGGAAGGCTTTTAGTTTGGTCCCTAGATATCCTTCAAGCTTAAGATTACACCCCCTTGTGCCCCTTTCAAGATAAATTTGTACATTGTAGAAAAATGTTCCGGCTGAAAGCCGGTTCCTCTTAAATTACAGGCTCGCTATCGCTCGCCAGGATAAAATCGACACCTAAATGGTACGACAGGTCTTAAAATTGACAGAAATGGGTTGAAAGTTCTTAAAATCATCAAAATAATGGGGGAAACGTCTTAAAATTAGAAAAACAATGAGGCTAAACATGAGGGAGAAAGGAGTCAAGAAAAAAATCCCTCGAATAGAAATCTCCCCCCCCCCCACCCCATACAATGCAACCATATACCAGAGTCCTGCCCCAACCAACAATATTGTAAATTAATAGGAACAGGGGGTGAGGGGCTGACTTTGCTAAATATGGATAAGGGAGACAAAATGCAAAACTGCCTGTGACGAGTGTCTCCCCCTAAGTTGAAAGAGTGACGGCCAAAATAAAAAAAAATTCGAATCAAAATGTCTGAACACACAAAGTTTGAAATAATTTAAGTCATAGGATGAGGGAAAGATTGATTCAGGGATAGCGTTCCAGATCTCAGCTGTTGAATAGAAGAAAGATTGGGAGTATTGTTTCACTCTTGATTTGGAGAGTTGTACAGAGTAGGGGTGGGATTGTGTCGCAAGACGGGTATTACGTACCAAATGTGAAGGAGGTGGTATACACTGAGATAGCTCTAAGGAACGCTGACTATTGTAGTAGCGATAGAATAGCGAGAAAGATGCAGCATTGCTACGAAGAGAGAGAGATTGCAGAGAGTCGGTGAGTGGACGGGCGTTAATGATACGAAAGGATTTCCTTTCTACTTTGTCTAGAAGTGCTGTGTGAGAGGATCTTCCCCACACATGTGAACAATACACAATCCAAGGACACACTGTGCCCCTATACAGAGCAAGAAGCTGTGCAGAGGTAAAGAACCCATTGAGGCGGCTGAGCACACCCAGCTTCTGGGAGGCCAATTAAGCAAGAGTGGTGGTATGATCCTTTCACAAGAGACCAGAAGAAAAAAAAGACACCAAAAATATTGAGAGAAGATGAAGGGTAATTTTTGTATTGTTGAAGTATAAGGGATAGTCCTTTGGGAGTTCACGGCGGGTAGATAGATGAAGAAATTGGGTTTTGGAAGCATTAAAGGTAACAAGGTTTTCTCTACCCCAATTGGAAATTGTAGTTAGATCAGAAGATAAGTGTTGTTTTATTTTGTCTTGTTTGTACATATTATATAAGCTGAATAACCACTAGCTGTGGAAATTATTATTATTATTATTATTATTATTATTATTATTATTATTATTATTTTTGTATGGCTTCATTACATTTGTTTTTGAGGGATTGCTTGCTAGGGCGTTCTGGAAAATTAGTTAAGTAATGTAAGGTAGAGTTGTCTGCATATGAATGGCTAGGACTGGAGGTAGAGTTGAGAAGATAATTTAGAAATTAATTAGAAAGATAATTGGAGATAGGACAGAACCCTGAGGAGCACCGGAGTTGTTAGGATGAGGAAGTGAATGATGGCCATCCATAACCGCAGCTATGGAATGGCCGGAAAGGAAATTAGAGACAAAGGCACAGATGGAAGGATGGAAACCGAAGGAGGGTAGCTTAGAAATTAGAGATTTGTGCCGGACTTGATATATCGAGTGCAATAGAAAAGGTCTCACCTAAGTTCCGAAAGGAATATGACCAAGAGTTAGTAAGATATGAAAGAAGATCAACTGTAGGGCAACCCTTAAGGAACCCATACTGGCAATCTGAGGGTAGATTATGAGAAGATAAATGCTTAAGATATTTTGAAGTAAGAATAGTTTAGAAAACTTTAGAGATACAAGAGATGAGAGCAATTGGACGATAGTTGGAGGGTTGAAAGCAGTCACCCTTCTTTGGGACAGGTTGAATGAGAGCAAACTTCTAGCAAGAAGGGAATACGTTAGAGGAGAGACAGAGACAGAGAGTTTGCCTAGGCAGGGAGTCAGCACGGTAGAACCGATTTTTAGTACAACAGGAGGAACACCGTCCGCACCATACGCCATCTTAGTATTAACCCCAGAGAGTGTAGAAAGTACACCTTTACAGTAGATGAGATTAGGATATTAGGCATAGGTAGGAGAGAGGGGGGTGGAGAGGGAGGAATAGCAACGGAATCATCCAAGGTGGAGTTTCTGGCAAAAGTTTGAGCGAAGAGTTCAGCTTTGTCAGAGGAGGAAGTGATAGTTGTGCCATCAGAGTGGAAAAGGGGAGGGAAAGACGAGTAAGAGAAATTGTTGAAGAGCTTTTTAGCTAGATGCCAGAAAGCTTGGGAAGAGCTAGAGTTGGATAGTTCCGTGCATTAATTATTGATGAAAGAGTGTTTGGCGAGTCGAAGGAAAGATTTTGCTTGATTTCGGGCAGAAACATAAGAAGAATGACATTCTTGAGTTTGAAGGCATCTGTACCGTTTGAATGCTTCCTCCTTATTGCGGACAGCAGCAGAACAAACGTGAGTAAACCAAGATTTTTTTGCATTAGTCTGAGAGAAAGAAAATATATTTTTTTACATTAGTCTGAGAGAAAGAAAATAGAATGTATGCCTTCATGCCTGATAGGATTACCTCGGTAATGCGTTCAGCACTCTTCGAGGGTCCCCGGCCACAGAAGCAAAAATCATTCCATGGGATATCAAAGAAGTATTGCCAAAGAGTCTGCCAGTCGGCAGCGCCAAAGTGACAGAGATAAGTTTATGGTCAGAGGAACCCAAAAGGCGATAAAATGATCGACAGTATAAGAAGAAGGGTTAGAAGTTAGAAACAAGTCAAGAATGTTGGACCGTGCCGATCTCCGAGGCGATCCGGGACACTTTGCTGCGGGTTGCTGAAAGAACTGCTCTAGGTCATTTAGGATAGAGAACACGTAGGCATGTTCACCAGGTTGGACAGTAGTATGAGAGAACATATTTCGTCAAATGACAGTTTGACAGTTTATTCTGGCTATCATTAGACGATTTTATGCAACTTAAGAAGGATTTGTGGGCATCCGAAGGGTAAATCCTATCTTAACTAACAGTCTGACTTCCATATTATACTCTTCCTAATCTGAAGAAAATCGTCTAATAATAGCCAGATTAAACTGTCAATAGCCATCATAATCCTCAAGGGGTTAAGTGATTATTGAATGGCTGTCAAATCTGAATGAATTAACCCATTCAGTACCGTGACATCCTTTTCAATGCATCCTGCCAACTATTAGGCGATTTTGTTCAGCTTACGAAGGACGTTTACCAAGCCAAAGCTTACAGACTATCTTCATTAATCCTTATAGCTACCATATTTACTTCTTAAGCTATATACAATAGTCTAAATGTAGCTGAAATCCAAAAAACAAGATGTCACCGGTACAGAAGGGTTAAACACAGGACCAGATAAATGAAAATACCATCAGTGTTCTCATTATGGCGATGTTCCTATTATGTACCGAAAGTCAATCGCTCTCTCTCTCTCTCTCTGAAATATCGTTAAAGGTAAGTATTTGCCACGTTTCTTCATTACAATATAATGTTTGTAAGCATTAGGATAACAATACAAAATATGACAGTAATACCACATATACTGCTGGACGTGGGCTAACATTATATCACCTAACCATATTTATTGTTTAGGTCTAGTCAATGTAAGTATTTATTTTATTTTATTTTATTTTGTTTTGCAAAAAGGACACAAAAGGCAAAGCTGCCTGAAACAAGTGTCCCCACAAAAAATAATGGAAAGAGTGATAGAGAGCCAAATTCAAGGTACGTATGTTTGAGTCTTAATATATGGAGACATGGAGTTTGAAGTAGTTTAACCCTTTGAAGGTAATGACGCAGTTTGACAGTTTATTTTGGTTATCATTAGTCGATTCTATACAATTTAGGAACGATCTGTGGGACTTACATTGGTAAAGACTATCTCGATAAACCCTCAGACTTCCATAAACCATTTGTAATCTGAATATAATCGTCTAATAATACCCAAGAAACAGAAAGGAAATGCGCAATCAGATCTCGAAAAGGGTTCAGTACAAATGTTTACAAAGAAACGTGAATTCCTGAACCCTTCCAAAGTTGGGGCCACATAAGAGTGTGAATGTAGGCGGAGAGATAGGAGGTACCAAACAGTTCCCGCGGCACTACTAAAGCTGAACTGACTGTTACTGATAGTGGGAAGGATGTGAGACTAGGGCTGAATGTTAGACCCGTCGGGGATGTACACTCGGATACCATAGTCTTTAACCCACTCATAAGAATTCGTGTAACCCCTATGTTTTTCTTTATGCAATTATATCTACCTGGATTGCTTTTTATCTACCTGGATTGCTTTTTATCTACCTGGATTGCTTTTTATCTACCTGGATTGCTTTTTATCTACCTGGATTGCTTTTTATCTACCTGGATTGCTTTTTATCTACCTGGATTGCTTTTTATCTACCTGGATTGCTTTTTATCTACCTGGATTGCTTTTTATCTACCTGGATTGCTTTTTATCTACCTGGATTGCTTTTTGGATAGAACTTCCTTTTAAAAATAAGGGTATATCGTTCTGTAGTTTATGTATAGAAAATGTTATTCATAATTTTGTTTTCAGAGATAAACTTCCATAGTTAGAAATAGGTGAAGTCCACGAATATTTATGAGTGGGCTAGATACTTTGGTATCCGAGTGTACAAGATAACTCTATCTTGCGTTTGCCTGAATAGCTACCCTCAAGTAGTGTTTGTCTCCGTCGGTAAATGGCGAGAGGCTTGTTACCACTCAGCTCATTCTCGTTGTTGTTGTTGTTATTGTTGTTGTTGTTGTTGTTGTTGTTGTTGTTCCTCTTCTTCTTCTAATTGTTGGATTGAATCAGCCAAAATAGTTGGGGGGGGGGGAGAGGTTAGGAAGGAGAAAAGTTTGGAGCAGCTGGGTGATTGGCAGCGTTCGACGGAGGCCTTCTGTAGTTTGCAACACTTGTTTTTCCCTTTATTTACACACCCTTCCTCCTCTATCCGAACACAAACATAAGCTTGATTTAAATTTGCGAGCCCACCGATGCAGATCTTGTGTTTAAGTAATGTGATAATTGGCTTAAGGGGAGGTGGGTCGTTTTTCTGGGCCCCCTTCTTCCTCCTGGCTAGCCCCATTAGTGTTCAGATATTAAGACGCTTGGCCTATTAGTTTGGCGATTTTAAGACCTTTCCCCACATTTCTCTGTCAATGTTAAGAGTTGTTGTATTATTAAGGTGTCGATTTTGTCCTGGCGAGCAATAGCGAGCGTGTAATTTGAGAGGCCAGGACCTTTTTCTATCGAAAAATGTACACATTTATCTTGAAGGAAGGTGTTGGGGGTGTTTTTTAAAGTTTTATTGAGGTCTAGGGAGGAAACTAAAAAAAATGCTTAAAAGACCCTTAGAAGATCCGATGACCAAATTATTTTCTGTTTTCTAGCTATTATACATCGATTGTATGCAGCTTAGGTAGGGTATATGGAAGTCAGAGGGTTGATTGAGATAGTCTTTGCCCTTACAAGTCACATAGATCCTTCCCAAATTGTATGAAATCGTCTAATAATAGCCGGAATAAACTCTCAAATTGCCTCATAATCTTTAAAGGCTTAAATGCCATAAAATGAGGTACACCTACGTGTTAACCTCCTTCCTTAGCTTCATTTGTTTAATGGGGCCATCCCTGATCAACGGGTAAATTCAAATTCAAAGTTTAACCTTTATTTAGCCCGGGAAGCCGGTAGTAATGAGGGGTACGCCTGGAAGCATGGTGGGTGGGTTTGTGGTGTCTGCTTCGCTGCGGGTCTGCTTAGGGAAGTCGGAGCCTCTCCGGCAGCTGTGGGACCTGGAAAACTAGCTGGGGACCCCCAATGGGCCTGGGTCTCTGGGTATTTCTCCTGGACGACCTACTGTAGATATGTGTGATTTTTACGTTTTGTTTTGTTTTGATTCTCTGTTGTGTTGTGATGTCCCTGTTCGGGCTCTGTCTCGAGTCGCCCCCCCCGCCCCCCCCCCAAACAAAAAAAGGGAAAATGGGTAAGTGCCAGAGTATACACATACATACAATACATACATATGTACAATTGTTCACATAAGTTATATGTTCCTCGTCGTGAACTTAAGTATGGATGTAAAACTAATATGAATGAATTGAGATTGTGGTTTCTTTTAATCATCAGTTGACTAATTACATGAGATAACCACTTCACATGGAACTACTATCGTAATTGAGATTGTGGTTTCTTTTAATCATCAGTTGACTAATCACATGAGATAACCACTTCACATGGAACTACTATCGTAATTCAATCAATGGCATTATTTTTCCATGCATAAGATCACAGAAAGGAACATAACGTATGTGGGCATCTGTAAATAATATATGAAAGGAACATAACGTATGTGGGCATCTGTAAATAATATATGAAAGGAACATAACGTATGTGGGCATCTGTAAATAATATATAAAAGGAACATAACGTATGTGGGCATCTGTAAATAATATATGAAAGGAACATAACGTATGTGGGCATCTGTAAATAATATATAAAATAATTATAAAATATTCCTGGGTGAGCTTATAGAGAATGAACTATCATAACAAGGCACCACATGTAGTTATTACAAAATGTAGTGCACACCTAGTTCCTGATCATACGTCTAAAGATATACATATTTCAACCCTTACAAGATTATGACACATATTGACATTATATTCTGGTTATCATCAGACAATTGTATAAAGCTGAGGAAGGATCAGTATGAATTAACAGGGTAGAGCCTGGCTCAATTATCCCTCTCAGTCTCTGACTGCCACATACGCTTCCTAATACGAATAAAATCGTCTAATAACAGCCAGAAGACATAAAGGAAACGCGTAATCGGGCCATTATAATGACTATAAATTATATACATTACATATTACAAGTCAAAAAAATTGGCTGATCCTGATTTGTAAAAGTATATTGATTAACATAAAGCACATAATCTAGTATATAAAGGCAGCTTTCTGTGAGTGTTCTGCCTGGCTGTCTGTCTGTTTGTTCACGAACTATTCCCTCTGTTGTCTACATGGAGAGCTCATACTTGGCATGCATACCCCGCCAGAATGATTTTATGCGGGGGAGGGGGCTCTCTCAGTTTTCAAGATGGAGAGCCCATACTTTGGCATTCATACTAAGGGGTGCCAGAATATGTTTTAAGCTAAATTTGCTATGTCCCCCTCCACCCCATTCCTCGGGGGAGGGAGACGTAGCCCCCCCCCCTCCCCACCTCGCCCACCTCCACCCCCAAGGTAAACAACCCATATTTTTATTTTTCCCCGGGCAGCACTGGGTACCTCAGTTAAATATTTGTATTTTAGTGTGTGAGTGAGGGAGACAAAAGGCAGAACTGCCTGTAGCGAGTGCCTCCCCCAGAGTTGAAAGAGTGACAGGGCCAAACTCAAGGGATGGTCGAGCCAAAATGCCTGGACACACGGAGTTTGAAGCTATATAAGTCATAGGAAGAGGGAAAGACTGATGCTGGGAGAGAGTTCTAGAGCTCAGCTGTTGAATAGAAGACAGGCTGAGAATAGCTTTTCACTCTTGGGTTGGAGAGTTGCACAGAGTAGTTGCAGAGTAGTAGTCGGGATTGTGTTGCAAGATGGTTGCTACGTGCTCTACGAAGAGGTGGTGGTATACACTAAGAGAGCTCTGAGGAACACTGATTATTGTAATAGCGGTAGAATAGTGAGAGAGATGCAACATTGCAGCGAAGACAAAGAGAGGCTGCAGAAAATTGGTGAGTGGACGCGAATTATGAGACGGAAGGCTTTCTCTTCTACTTTGTCTAGAAGTGCTGTGTGAGAGGACCCTCCCCACACACACGACACAACTTTAAGTTTACGATTTTGGTTAAAACATTTTTTTACAGAGCAGTAAGAGAGAGAGAAAGAGAGATAGTTTATCATAGTAATTTCCCATGCATCACCGCCTATTATGTTACATTGCTGTCGTATTTGCATATTTTCAGCAATGCACCAACGCTATTATGACTCTCTACAATTATATTTATATATGCAACTATACGTTTTCTTGTTAGTGCCATTATCAGTTGGTTTTACCACGTGCCTTCTAATCTTCAAAATTATGATAAAATTTTGGTTTCCTCTAATTATATCATGTTCATAGACACTTACTTATTATGAGAGTATATATATATATATATATATATATATATATATATATATATATATATATATATATATATATATATCTCTATATATATATATATATTGTTACGTATCTTAATCCTCAAGTGGTTAACTTGATGAATCTAGATAGCACAGAGAATATATTAAGGTATCAGTCAGCTGAAGGCAAAACAAAAGTAAAATCTAATAAAATAATTTCCTGTTGTTGCTTCCTTTCCTTTTGGATCTTAGGACTTGGTATCCTTTATTGACTGATACTCTTTACTTATGAAAAATACTGAAACTAATTAAAGTCATGTAGTATTTATAAAGAATTATTATTTAACCGAAGCTTAGTAGGCTATGGTTATGAACCGAATAAGTTATAGCTAAAGAAGGACTATTAATTTTATAAAAAGTCTTGAAAGATAAATATTAAAGTAAGAATATTTCGGTCTCTACCCTTTTTGAAATGAATAGATAGTTTTCTTCTATGTCCTTTTATTTATATTTAAATGTAATTATTCTTGGTTCTTGTCTTACGTTAATGGTATTATATTATTATTATCATCAGGAGTAATATCAAAGTCACATAAAAAGTTAGATATATATTTAATAATTAGTTAAATTTATTTCTTAACCACGTAACATTGAGGTTTGATTATGAGTAAATAAAGTTACAGGATCGTTTCATAGATTCGATTCAGGTCCCACTCAAATAATATGAAAAGCAAAATATAATATTTTGAAGCAAAAGAATTTTCTTCAGCTTAGGAAATCACTATAAGTAATATTAACACAGCCAGGTTAGTCTAAGGCGATATTACTAATACGAGACAATAGCATCACCGTACTAAGCACCATTAAGCAATGTAAGCTTAATTCAAAGAAAATGAAAGAACTCTTAAGTATTAATATAAAACAATAGGATTACTTTCATCATAACCCAATTACTTAAAGAGTTGCTTTAGTCCACAAGTTAGTCAACTAAAATAGTTAAGTACATAATAATAGCGTTAACGTTAATTCCCAATCAAATAGTTAAACACATAATAGTAGTGTTCACGTTAATTCCCAATCAAATAGTTAAACACATAATAGTAGTGTTCACGTTAATTCCCAATCAAATAGTTAAACACATTACACACATTAAACACATCACGTTAATTCCCAATCACATATCTCACTAACCAACATAACATAAGTGTTTACACCGAACACACTTAACACACATTTATATAATCTGACTGACAGTCACAATCCCATTATAATACTTCACCCCGTCTTCCTCCAGCTGCAAGTTCACCTTCCCCAACTCCAAATGAGACTGATTTGAATGCCCACAACTCGGGTCTTATATACCAAACAATGATGGTGTAGGAACGAATCAGGAGGCGAGTGGTGGTGCGCGCTCCAATCATAGCTCCTCGAATCACATAACAGGTGTGTCGTCCACTCACAGCTCCTGGCGTCGATCATACGTCATAGCATCGGTCATCGAGGTATGGGGCGAGCTGGTATGGGGCGAGATGGTTTGCCCACTCGCTCGTTCGCTCGCTAGTCTGCTTCACCACTTGGGTAGTTTGGCTCCTTGAACTCTAATTCTAACTCTTAAATTAACATACAGGGCTCCGTATGTCACACCTCCCCCCTAGAAAAGAGTTTAAGGAGTATAGTACATAATATTAAACATAATACATAAATAGATTCACCACCAGATTGGCAACAGCAAGAATATAATGAGGATATAATAAGGATATCACCCAAAGTAGGCAACGTCTCCAGGTACCACATCAGAACATAGCCGGAACGTAGCTGGAGCGTTATTCGAACTGCAAGGCATTATCTCACAGCTGAAGGCTTGAAAGCGCACTACAAAAGCATGATATTTACCTCGCTACAAGGGAGAGCTAATTGCCAAAATCCTCTCATTAAATTATACTTACTGCTGCATGAGGCCAAACTGGTAAACGCAATCTTTGATCCGTGGCAGTGGGTAGGTATCGTTCTTTGTGACAGCATTGACTTGCCTATAGTCCCTACAAAACCCATGGCTCCCGTCTGGCTTCGGCACAAGTATGACCGGACTACTCCACTGGCTGAAGGCCCTTGTGATCAGCTGGTTTGAAAAAAATTAAGTCAAGCTCGACCTGCAGTATACTCCTGCGTTGTGGCGAGACACGGTAGGGGGATAGTTTAATGGGAGTTGCCTCCCCTACGTCGATGTCGTGCACGGCCAAAGAAGTGAGCCCTGGAGTATCACGGAACACACTGGGAGACTGAGATAAAACAGAGATTAGTTGGTTCGCTTGATCAGAGGGAAGAGGACATAGTTTAGATGGTAATTCCCTCAAAGCCACTGAATTATACTGAAAGTTGGATAGGCTACATGACAAGTCAAAGTCTGCATGGATACCTTCAGGCTCTGGAACAGTCTGTTGCGGATCAGTAAGAGAACTGAAGACTTTGTCCGCACCAGGCTGTTCACAGGTCCTGACATTCACTGCCACAGTGGGAGAATCTGGAGGAGAGGAATCAGGGGACCTATGGTAGGGTTTCAACATATTTATATGGAATACCTGCGTGGGCTTTCTCCTGTCTGGGGTAGTTACTAGATAATCGGTAATGCTCACCCTCCGAATGATCTTATATGGGCCCCTGAACTTGGCAGATAAAGGTTGGCCAAAAACTAGCTCATTTAGGGGAAAAACCCAGGGATTCAGTTGGAACCTCACGAGTAGCAAATAAAAGAAAAGGTACCCCCTTATCCCACTCAACTCCGGTCTCTGTACAATACTTACGTAACATTCCCTTTAATGTCTGAGGATATCGTTCGAGAACCCCTGGACTCTCTGGGTGGTAGGTGCTAGACTTTACATGCTCGATACCCAACTCCTTCAGGGACTGCTGGAAAATGTTAGAGGTAAAATTAGTTCCTCGATCACTTTGCACCTCATGGGGGAAACCCATTCTGGTGAAAAATTTGAGCAGTTCCTTGATTACAGTTGGAGCAGAGGTAGTCCTTAAGGGTATAGCCTCTGGGTAGCGAGTTGCCATGTCCATGATAGTTAATAAATAAATGTTACCTTGGGAAGTCTTAGGCAATGGGCCTACAATGTCCACTACCACCCGAGTAAAAGGATTCTCGAAAACGGGCAAGGGCACCAGAGGATGTACAGGCACCTTCTGATTGGGTTTTCCTGTCATCTGGCAAGTGTGACACACTCTACAACACTCCACTACATCTGCACGCATTCCTGGCCAGTAAAAGTGGGATCTGATTCTGTCTAGAGTTTTTCTCACACCTAGGTGTCCTGCCAATGGTATACAATGTGCCATTTCCATGATATCTTTACGACAAGGTTTGGGAACTACTACTTGATGGACGTCCCAAGCTCCGTCATCGATTGGTCTGTGTGGCGGTCTCCATCTTCGCCACAATACTCCTCCTTTGAGGTAGAAACATTCACCACCCTCCTTCTCACATTCCTCTTCACTCACGGACCTGGCAGCTAACTCCTTGCATTCACTATCATCTCTCTGTAGCTCTACCAGGCCACTAGGACAATTTGGAGGGGTTTCATGGTCATCGTTAGGGTCAAGATGAGCCATAAAGGTGTCAGATAAATCCACCTCAGTCACATCATCAGGCACAGTTGGAGCATCATTCACACTCTCATCATCCCTTCCATCAACTCTTACATTCGGTACATTTCTGTCTGAGGGAACTGCTACTTGAGACATTGAACGTTTGTCAGCACACACAGGGAAAACAGTTGGCAACTCCTTGTCGAGCTCACCGGTTAGTGGCTCGTTAACAGGGGAAAGTGACAAAATGGGGTCGGGTCGGACCTTCTCACCTGCTACATCATTCCCCAAAAGGAGAGTTACCCCAGGCACAGGGATATCTTGGGACCTACACAAAGCTATGGTGGCCTCACCCTGTAGTAACTCACATTCAATTTCGCCTTTTACCAAGTATGCATAAAACTGGCCTCCAGCACCTCTCATTACAACTGGTTCGCCAGGTGGGCACTCAGTGTAAGGATTCACCATGAGGGTGCTAGTAGAACCTGTGTCTCTCAGAATTTTTACCTCATGCATGCAACCATTTAATCTCACGTTGCCAGATGAAATAAAGGGACGGTAACTGTCCTGCACTGATGGTGAAATTATTATTGGTTTAACCCTTGTGGGTTGCACCACACATGCTACTACACCCCTGTCTAGATGGTTTACGTTAGCTGCTAGGTACTCCTGTCGAGAGTCCTGCATTAAAGGAACTTTTGGTGCTAGGTACTCCTTCTGTCGGGAGTCCTGCATTAAAGGAACATTTGGTGCTAGGTACTCCTTCTGTCGGGAGCCCTGCATTAAAGGCACATTTGGAATTTGAGATATGGCGGCAACTGTCTGCCCCGATCTCTCGGTTTTTTCCTTGGCCCAGCACTGATAAGCTAGGTGGCCTCTCTTGCCACAAAAAGTACATACTTTAGGGGATACGGGAAAGTTCCCTCTTTGAGCATTACTATTAGTTTGGGGCCCACCTCTGTTACCATTGCCCTGAGTCGCATTTTTAGTTGGGGGAACATTTCTATTTTGGCTAGCTGGGGAAGACGTTATAGGCTTGTGACTGGGTCCGTCAGATTTGTGATTGGGATACTTAAAATTAGAACTAGAATTATCGTAGGGCTTCTTTCCACGAAATTTGTTGTTGAGCACGTATGTGTCAGCCATGTCAGCGGCGTCGGCAAGACAATCTACCTTTTTCCCCTTTAAATGATAGGATACAGAAGAATCAATTTTCCATAGGAAATTTTCTAACAGGACCAACTCCTTCAGATCGTTGTAGCTTGTGACTTTCTTACTCTTGACCCAATGATTGAAAGTTTTAGTCATGGTCCTGGCAAATACCTTATGGGTTTCTTCTACTTTCTTCTGGTTTTTACGGAAAGATTGCCTGTAAGCCTCAGGCTGCAATTGATAGGTTTTTAGGATAGCTTCTTTGAGATTGTCATAATCCTGCCTAACTTCTGCTACTTCTGACAAATACGTGGCTCGAGCCTGCCCTGTCAAAACAGTTTGTAACATAAAAGGCCATTGATCTCTTGTCCACTTCATACCTCCAGCAACTTCCTCAAACAAAACAAAGAAATCCTGCACATTATCCTCAGTGAAAGGTGGAATGACACTAGTCATAGTCAATCCCAGAGGGGGAGCAATTACAGGAGCATTTGTATTGATATTTAGTTGAGCCGTACGATATTGATATTCACATTTTATGCTAGTTTCTTCGGTATTTGCTTTTATTCTGGCTAGTTCTATACTTGCGTTGGCTTGTTCGGTCGTTGCTTTTATTCTGGCTAGTTCTAGTTCGAATATTTGATCACCGGTCAAACCAGGTGGCAATTGTATATCAAGTTGGCTAGGTTTACTAGGGATCCCACCAACTGCTCCGTCTCCCTCCCCGCCTTCTACAGGGAACAGGTGGGCTTTTATGGTCTGAGCCACCTCCACTTTAGACATGTTTGAGACAGTTAATTGGAGATGTGAGGCAAGCACTTTCAGTTCGGATTTTGACAGACAGTAAATATCAGGGGATGTGGGTTCTGATTCTATGAAAACTCGAGCATCTTCTTCATTAATTAGTTGAGGCATGATTAATATTTGATTGTTAAGTAGTGAAACGTTAATGAAACTGAGTGAAACTGTATGAAACGAATCCTGGCGAGGTCGCCACTCTTCTGTTACGTATCTTAATCCTCAAGTGGTTAACTTGATGAATCTAGATAGCACAGAGAATATATTAAGGTATCAGTCAGCTGAAGGCAAAACAAAAGTAAAATCTAATAAAATAATTTCCTGTTGTTGCTTCCTTTCCTTTTGGATCTTAGGACTTGGTATCCTTTATTGACTGATACTCTTTACTTATGAAAAATACTGAAACTAATTAAAGTCATGTAGTATTTATAAAGAATTATTATTTAACCGAAGCTTAGTAGGCTATGGTTATGAACCGAATAAGTTATAGCTAAAGAAGGACTATTAATTTTATAAAAAGTCTTGAAAGATAAATATTAAAGTAAGAATATTTCGGTCTCTACCCTTTTTGAAATGAATAGATAGTTTTCTTCTATGTCCTTTTATTTATATTTAATGTAATTATTCTTGGTTCTTGTCTTACGTTAATGGTATTATTATTATTATCATCAGGAGTAATATCAAAGTCACATAAAAAGTTAGATATATATTTAATAATTAGTTAAATTTATTTCTTAACCACGTAACATTGAGGTTTGATTATGAGTAAATAAAGTTACAGGATCGTTTCATAGATTCGATTCAGGTCCCACTCAAATAATATGAAAAGCAAAATATAATATTTTGAAGCAAAAGAATTTTCTTCAGCTTAGGAAATCACTATAAGTAATATTAACACAGCCAGGTTAGTCTAAGGCGATATTACTAATACGAGACAATAGCATCACCGTACTAAGCACCATTAAGCAATGTAAGCTTAATTCAAAGAAAATGAAAGAACTCGTAAGTATTAATATAAAACAATAGGATTACTTTCATCATAACCCAATTACTTAAAGAGTTGCTTTAGTCCACAAGTTAGTCAACTAAAATAGTTAAGTACATAATAATAGCGTTAACGTTAATTCCCAATCAAATAGTTAAACACATAATAGTAGTGTTCACGTTAATTCCCAATCAAATAGTTAAACACATAATAGTAGTGTTCACGTTAATTCCCAATCAAATAGTTAAACACATTACACACATTAAACACATCACGTTAATTCCCAATCACATATCTCACTAACCAACATAACATAAGTGTTTACACCGAACACACTTAACACACATTTATATAATCTGACTGACAGTCACAATCCCATTATAATACTTCACCCCGTCTTCCTCCAGCTGCAAGTTCACCTTCCCCAACTCCAAATGAGACTGATTTGAATGCCCACAACTCGGGTCTTATATACCAAACAATGATGGTGTAGGAACGAATCAGGAGGCGAGTGGTGGTGCGCGCTCCAATCATAGCTCCTCGAATCACATAACAGGTGTGTCGTCCACTCACAGCTCCTGGCGTCGATCATACGTCATAGCATCGGTCATCGAGGTATGGGGCGAGCTGGTATGGGGCGAGATGGTTTGCCCACTCGCTCGTTCGCTCGCTAGTCTGCTTCACCACTTGGGTAGTTTGGCTCCTTGAACTCTAATTCTAACTCTTAAATTAACATACAGGGCTCCGTATGTCACAATATATATATATATATATATATATATATATATATATATATATATATATATATATATATACTGTATATATATTAAATATTTATAACAAATATAACAATATTGGTAACAAGATGAATAGGCCTACTTACAAATAACAGTAATAATAACAGTAATAATAACAGTAATAATAACAGTAATAATAACAGTAATAATAACAGTAATAATAACAGTAATAATAACAGTAATAATAACAGTAATAATAATAACAGTAATAATAACAGTAATAATAACAGTAATAATAACAGTAATAATAACAGCGGAAACATTAAAAGTAGATTGACGAACAAGTAAGAATGCAATTGATTTCTAAATAGCTCAAGACAAGTTATATTTTTCCTTTGAAATATTCAATATATGCATGGCATTTATTTTTGTTCTCAAATGTTTTTCTCTCATAACAAACAATTATTAGGTACAATTTATCATTCCATCAGTTCATCCCTCATAAACACAAAATTATCCGCATTGCAGAACTTCCACTCTTCAAAATTAACCCTTTCAAGATATGATCATGCATATATTTTCTGTTTTCGGGCTATTATAAGACGATTTTATTCATATTAGGAAGGCTATATTGAGGTCAGAGATTTAATTGAGAGAATCTTTACCCTTATGCTTCCCACAGATCCTTCCTAAGTTATATAAAATCGCCTAATGATAGCTTGCAAGAAAACTTTCAAAACACGGCATAGTCTTCAAAGGGGTTAATTTTTATCCCAAATTAGACGAATAGGAATAAAAAGAAAATCTACCCCTAAGTGTTTTCTGAAATGGAGAATTTCATTAGGTGATTGGATTATTATTAATGAAAACTGTTGTTCCTTTTTGAACAACGTGTCTAGAGGTTGAACATATTGACCTTTACCATGCAATACAGATCGCTAAAACAATGACTGTACCCCCCCCCCCCCCATCAGTCACCCCTATCCGTCACCCCTCTGACTGACAGCAATACAACAGAAGGTCACAAGCATACAGGAGAATAGCAGAAAATATTGGAGTGTGAAACCAGACGTATCTTTAGTGGGAAATCATGTCCTGGACGTGACCAAAAGCCAGGAAAAATAAGGCAATCTGTTACACTGAGGGTAAATGTATATACAGTATGATATATATATATATATATATATATATATATATATATATATATATATATATATATAATATATATATATATATATTAGTTTATGTTTTATTAATTTGTCTATGTGAGTGAAGGAGACAAAAGACAGAACTGCCTGTGGCAAGTGCCTCCTCCCGAGTTGAAAGAGTGACAGAGTATTAATCAAGGGACGTTCAAGCCAAAATGCCTGGACACACAGAGTTTGAAGCAATTTAAGTCATGGGAAGAGGGACAGACTGATTCTGGGAGAGAATGCCAGAGCTCAGCAGTTGAATAGAAGAGAGGTTGAGAGTAACGTTTCACTCTATTGTTATTGATGTATATATTTCTTCCTGTGTGTATGAAGGAGATAAAAGGCAAAGCTGCCTGTATTGTCTGTCCTCCCAAAGTTGAAAGAATAATAGAGAGCTATAATCAAGGTACGTTAGAGTCAATATGTCTGGACACACGAAGGTTGAAGCAGTCTAAGTCATAGGATAAGGGGAATACAGATTGAGGAAGAGAGCTCCAGAGTGTATGTTTTGACTGGAAGAAAGACTGCTGTAAAAAGGTGTGATTTGCAAACATATACCCTGTTCTAAATATGTAGGCCAAAACTCTTTAACATTAACCTCGTTAACGTATAAGCGACTAGAGGTATCGAACAAATATTTCTACCATTTGGGAAAGGTCAGCCAAGGAATATACAGCCCATTTGCTCTGGCCCATTTTGAATAATTTTATTTATTTACTTCACTTCCAACACTAAACACCTCCCAATGCAATTTACTAAAGCATGTGATCTTCTCGGGATTCGAACCTGGGTTACCACTCTAACCATTACACCATCAAAAACAGTTAAATGTTAAGGGGAGATCTCCACTTGAGGGATTTTTTTCTTGACCCCTTTCTCCCTCATGTTTAGCCCCATTGCTTTTGATATTATAAAACGTTTGCCCCATTAGTTTAGCGATTTTAAGAACTTTCACCCCATATTAAGACCTTTCGTGCAATTCAGGTGTCGATTTTATCCTGGCGAGCGATAGCGAGCCTGTAATTTAAGAGAAACCGGCATTCAGCCGGGACATATTTCTACCGAAAAATGTACAAATTTATCTTGAAAGGGGGTCTAGGGGGGTGTAATTTTAAGATTGATGGAATTCTAGGCAACGAACTAAAAACCTCCCCTTAAGTACATGACAACGATTTTATATTCATTTATCGAATACTGGATATCAAGCTAATCATATACTCACAGAGGTTAGGGGTCGCGATTTTTGTCCTACCTATTTGGAACACAGTATAGTTGGAACACAGTATATTTGGAACACAGTATATTTGGAACACAGTATAGTTGGAACACAGTATAGTTGGAACACAGTATATTTGGAACACAGTATATTTGGAACACAGTATATTTGGAACACAGTATAGTTGGAACACAGTATAGTTGGAACACAGTATATTTGGAACACAGTATAGTTGGAACACAGTATAGTTGGAACACAGTATATTTGGAACACAGTATAGTTGGAACTCAGTATATTTGGAACACAGTATATTTGGAACACAGTATAGTTGGAACACAGTATATTTGGAACACAGTATATTTGGAACACAGTATAGTTGGAACACAGTATATTTGGAACACAGTATATTTGGAACACAGTATAGTTGGAACACAGTATAGTTGGAACACAGTATATTTGGAACACAGTATAGTTGGAACACAGTATATTTGGAACACAGTATAGTTGGAACACAGTATATTTGGAACACAGTATAGTTGGAACACAGTATATTTGGAACACAGTATATTTGGAACACAGTATAGTTGGAACACAGTATATTTGGAACACAGTATATTTGGAACACAGTATAGTTGGAACACAGTATAGTTGGAACACAGTATATTTGGAACACAGTATAGTTGGAACACAGTATAGTTGGAACACAGTATATTTGGAACACAGTATAGTTGGAACACAGTATATTTGGAACACAGTATATTTGGAACACAGTATAGTTGGAACACAGTATATTTGGAACACAGTATATTTGGAACACAGTATAGTTGGAACACAGTATATTTGGAACACAGTATATTTGGAACACAGTATAGTTGGAACACAGTATAGTTGGAACACAGTATAGTTGGAACACAGTATAGTTGGAACACAGTATATTTGGAACACAGTATATTTGGAACACAGTATAGTTGGAACACAGTATAGTTGGAACACAGTATATTTGGAACACAGTATATTTGGAACACAGTATAGTTGGATCACAGTATAGTTGGAACACAGTATATTTGGAACACAGTATAGTTGGGACACAGTTGGAACACAGTATATTTGGAACACAGTATAGTTGGAACACAGTATATTGGAACACAGTATATTTGGAACACAGTATAGTTGGAACACAGTATATTTGGAACACAGTATATTTGGAACACAGTATAGTTGGAACACAGTATATTTGGAACACAGTATATTTGGAACACAGTATAGTTGGAACACAGTATAGTTGGAACACAGTATATTTGGAACACAGTATAGTTGTATCACCATTCGGTCAGCCACTAGTGTCGTCCCTTCCTATACCATGTTTCAAATAGATAGTCCAGAAATCGTGACTCCTAACCTCTGTAACTCTAAAAGGGCTAGATCAAATGGGCTGTAACTTTTCTACACCTAATTCCTGATTGACCCTTCCCAAATGGTAGAGAAATTAACTATATTACTCTAGTAATTTTTCAGTTATAGAGTTTAATGTTCAAGAAATTTGGCCTATTAACTTGAAATAGGGTACAGCAACCCAAAGGGACCCCTTGACACCGAGGAGCGTGTCACCCCTCAACTCTCTCTGATGGACCCCTGCACCAAGATTTGAGCTGCTGGACAACCTCAGGATAATAGTACCAATAAGTGGTATTTGCTTAAGGGGGGGATGGACGTATTTATTTGCTCATTTATATAACTTTTATTTTATTTTTATTTATTTTTTAGTTTCCTCCTTAGACCTCCATCAACCTTTAAATAACACACCCCAACACCCTCCTTCAAGATAGTTTTGTAAATTTTTCGATAGAAAAGTATCACGGCCGAAGGCCAGTTCCTCTTAAGATACAGGCTCGCTATCGCTGGCCAGGAAAAAATCGACACCTAAATAACACGAAGTCTTAATATTGACAACGAAATGGGACGAAAGGTCTTAAAATCGCCAAACTAATGGGCCGAACGTCTTAAAATCTGAAAGCTAATAGGGCTAAACATGAGAAATGGGGACCAGAAAAATGGGCCATCTCCCCTAACACAGTATGATTTTTCAACCCCATTCCATGCGCCTGTTTTCACTATTTAACCCATTCAGTACCGGTGACATTCTTTGAATTATTTGTTGGCAACCACTATACGGTTTTAATCAACTTATGAAGGATATCTACTCGTTAAAATATTATAAACTATCTCAATTAATCCTTTTAGCTACCACATATCATTCCTTATCCTCATAAAATCGTCTACTGTAAGGGTTAAGTAGAATTGTATGTTTTATTAACCCCAATAATAGTTCACGTTTATCTATTGGTGGTATGTGGGTGGGTGACGCTACTAGCGTCAGAGAGAATAGTACGGTTGGCCAATAAGTCATGTCTCCGCTGTCATTACGTTTATCTATTGGTGGTATGTGGGTGGGTGACACTACTCTAGCGTCAGAGAGAATAGTACGGTTGGCCAATAAGTCATGTCTCCGCTGTCATTACGTTTTGCTCGTTGTGTTCTGTATTAATGTCTGTCAGATAATGAACAGGGTGTTTAAAGATAGCAACATGTTCTTATAGCTCATTCGAAACGATGAATTAATGCTTAGATAGTGCTGATACCAATTAGTTATCGAAATATACATGGTGCCGCGACATCACTTATTTGGCCGACTGTACTTCTGTCAGATGATGTGAATTTGTTTAACTCATTCAGTACCAGTGGCGTCCTTTTAAATATATTCTGGCTAATATTAGACGCTTTTATTCAGTTTACAACGGACCTACAGCAATTAATAGGCTTCGAATTATCTCACTTAACCTTTTTTAGTACTACGTTACAGCTGCTTCTTAAGGGGAGGTATTTAGTTTGTTCCCTAGACCTCCATCAACCTTAAAGTTACACCCCCTCGAGTCCCTTTCAAGATAAATTTGTAAATTTTTCGGTAGAAAAATGTCCCGGCGGAAGGCCGATTCCTCTTAAATTACAGGCTCGCTATCGCTCGCCAGGATAAAATAGACACCTGAATTGCACGAAAGGTCTTAATATGGGGTGAAAGTTCTTAAAATCGCCAAACTAACGGGGCAAACATCTTAAAATCTCAAAAGCAATGGGGCTAGACATGAGGGAGAAAGGGGTCAAGAAAAAAGTCCCTCAAGTGGAAATCTCCCCTTAAACTGCTCACCATCGCCTATATATATATAACTAGAATATAACATAAAAGACGTCACCGGTACAGAAAGGGTTAATTTCATATTATAGGCTTACGTCATCAAGTGACCGTAAGACCAGGTGAAGACGTAATAAACACACACATTAAGAGCATATCATCAACAAATTACTGATGATTATTAAATAGATAGACAGATAGACTTCATATTTTTAGCATCACATACCCGAGATAAGCAGTCAGTCAGTAGCCAAACCATTATTCACTTAACCCTTTCAGTTCCGGTGATGTCTTTGTTGTTTTATTTCAGCCACATTTCAACAATTATATACAGTATATCTTCAGAAGGATAATAATGGTAGCTGAAAGGATTAATTGAGACAGTCTGCAGCCTTATATTGTATAAAGGTCCTTCCTAAGCTGAATAAAGTTGTCTATTAGTTGCCAGAATGAAATGTAAAGGACATCAACGGTACCGAAAGGGTTAAAGGGGTAGGGAGGCTCAGCAAAACCCTAGGACAGGGAAGGGAGATGACTGGGAAATAATACACATAATAGACCCTAGCCAAAAGCAAGCACTCTAGCATTAGGACCATCATTCATTCACCAGCCCCCTAAATCATTGGCTTCACCTTAGATTTTGTTTGATCTATGTATTATGAAGGAGACTGAAGGCCGAAAGATTGAAAGGGACAAATTCAAAGGACGTTTACGTAAAAAATAGGAACAAAAAAGAAAAGAAATGCCAGCACACTCAAAGTTTAGAGCAGTTTAAGTCATAGGATGAAGGAAAGATGCGTTACATTCTCCACAACAAAGTTCCAAAGGCCTAATAATTGGATTCATAATGGTGTTTGTCTAGCAGCAGTAAGGCCACACAGCCGATACACCATTATGATAATCTTGTCCAACACCTTCACAACAACGCCATTACCACCTATAGTACCTCTGACAAAAACGCTTTGAGAGACAGAGAGAGAGTTACAAGGAGTTACAAGGAATAGTTAGTATCAGAGATTTTTTTTTTTTTCTATGTGAATGAGGGAGACAAAAGGCATAACTGCCTGCAGCGAGTGCCTCTCCCAGATTTCAAAGAGTGACAGGGCCGAAATCAAGGGACGTTCGAGCTAAAATGCCTGGACACACGGAGTTTGAAGCAATTTAAGTCATAGGACGAGGGAAAGACTGATTCTGGGAGAGAGTTCCAGAGCTCAGCAGTTGAATAGAAGAAAGTCTGAGAATAGCATTTCACTCTTGGGTTGGAGAGTTGCACAGAGTAGGGGTGGGATTGTGTTGCAAGGCGGGTACTACGTACCCTAAGTAGAGGAGGTGGTATACACTGGGAAAGCTCCGAGGAACACTGATTATTATAGTAGCGATAGAATAGTGAGAGAGATGCAACAATGCGGCGAAGAGAAAGAGATTGCAGAGAATTGGTGAGTGGACGGGAGTTAATGATACGAAAAGCTTTCCTTTCTACTTTATCTAGGAGTGCGGTGTGAGAGGATCCTCCCCACACATGTGAACAATACTCCATACAAGGACGCACTGTGCCCCTGCACAGAGCAAGTAGCTGAGCAGGGGTAAAGAACCCCTTGAGGCGGTTGAGCACACCCAGCTTCTGGGAGGCTGCCTTAGCATGACTGGTAATATGGTCTTTCCAAGTGAGAGCAGAAGAAAAAGAGACACCAAGAACATTGAGGGTAGATGAAGGGTTGATTTTTGTATTGTTAAAGAATACGGGATAGTCCTCTGGAGGTTCCTGACGGGTAGTAAGGTGGATAAATTGAGTTTTGGAAGCATTAAATGTAACAAGGTTTTCTCTACCCCAATTGGAAATAGTAGCTAGATCAGAAGATAAGCATTTTATGGCTTCATTACGTTTACTTTTGAGGGACTGCTGGCTGGGGCGTTCTGGAAAACTAATTGAGTGGTGTAAAGTAGAGTCGTCTGCATATGAATGGATGGGACTAGATGTACAGTTGAGAAGATAATTTATGAAAATTAGAAAGAGAATAGGAGATAGGACAGAACCCTGAGGAACACCGGAGTTGATAGGATGAGGAATTGAGCGATGGCCGTCCACAACCGCAGCTATGGAACGGCCGGAAAGGAAATTAGAGACAAAGGCACAGATGGAGGGACAGAAACCGGAGGAGGGCAGTTTGGAAATTAAAGATTTGTGCCAGACTCTATCGAAGGCCTTCGATATGTCTATTGCAACAGAAAAAGTCTCACCGAAGTCCCGAAAGTTGGATGACCAAGAGTTAGTAAGATATGAAAGAAGATGACCAGTAGAGCGACCCTTAACCCGTGGAGCCCCGGCTAGTTTTGTAATGTTTGCGCACCAGAACCCGGCCAGTTTTCAAAAAATGGTTTTAATCCAGAAACAATAGCGAATGGGTTAGGAATGAAGGAAAAACCACGAAAAATCGCTCAAAAAGCTTAAAAAATGGTCCTACAGAGCCTCCGAAAACGGATTTTACAAGAGTAAAAAATTGAAGGCAATTATCCCAAAAAAACAGGTTATTGAGCGCTCGCGCGCACGCACGTGGACTTTGAGAGTTTTCAACCATCGGCACGGTTGTGTGGGATACGTACACAGTTCCCATACAAATCTGAGCCCTCTTGAGTGGCTACACCTGAGGTTACGGTCGGCGCAATTAGGGTGACGCGCCAGGCGCGTCTCTGGGGCTGTGCGTTACATACATCGCCGACGCGTCAGGCGCGTCGCTGGGGCTGTACGGGTTAAGGAAGCCATACTGGCGATCTGAGAGCAGATTATGAGAAGAGAAATGCTTAAGAAATTTGGAAGCAAGAATAGTTTCAAAAACTTTATAGAGATACAAGAGATCAGAACAATTGGACGATAGTTGGAGGGTTGAGAGCGGTCACCCTTCTTTGGGACAGGTTGAATGAGAGAAAACTTACAGCAAGAAGGAAAGACTTTAGAGGAGAGACAGAGACGAAAGAGTTTGCCTAGGCAGGGGGTACAAAGGAAGGAAATCAAGCAACAACATATCTAGTGACCCTTCTAGGCTGCTTGTCCTCCAAAACACTGAGGATCAAGTGTCCAAACAGTGGTTTAGAGTGGGCAAGGGAACATTTGAAAGGGAACTACTGCCCTGCCACTAACGTGGCAGGACTAGGAAGTTAGTAGGGGACATATGGGTTAGTAACTGAGGGGAGGATAAAATAAAGTTATTCATTTACAAACGCGGTCAGTCGCGGGTTTGATGCGAGATATTTGTCTAGGCGGAATTTAAATGAATCAACGGTGCTGCAGTCTATAACGTCTCGGGGAAGCCCATTCCACAAGTTGACAACTCGATTGAAGAAGAAATTCTTAGATTCGTGTGAGTTAAAAGATTTACCAATAATTTTGCAACCGTTTCCCCGCGTGTAATTAGATTGGTCGATAGTGAAGTACTTACTACAGTTCATATTGTCGATGCCTTTGATGATTTTGAACACTTGAATTAAGTCACCTCTTAATCTGCGCTGGGTTAAAGGAAATAGATTTAATTCTCTAAGACGCTCTTCGTATGGTTTGTTCTTTAGGCTAGGTATCATTTTGGTAACTCTACGTTGAACTCGTTCTAGGTTGTTTATCTCTTTTTGGTAATAAGGGCGCCAGCATTGAACGCAGTATTCCAGAAGAGGGCGGACTAAGGAATTGTAAAGGGTTAGGATTACGTCTTTGGATTTATGCTCAAATGATCTGCCTATAAAGCCAATTATTTTGTTTGCCTTCTTAACAACTTCTGAACATTGTTGACTCGGTTTTAGGTTACTCGATATTGTTACTCCCAGATCGGTTTCTCTGTTTACATTCTTAAGCTGAGTGCCATTCATCGAATAGTTTGCTTTCTCATTTAGGTATCCGATATGTAGTACTTTACATTTATCCGCATTGAAACTCATTTGCCAAATTTGGGCCCAACAAGACAATTTATCTAGATTGTGTTGCATATCGTCAACTTGATCTTTTGAGAGTACGCTATTTGCAATTTTTGTATCGTCAGCAAATTTTGAGATTGTACAGGTGAGACCCTCATCTATGTCGTTGATGTAAATTAGAAAGAGAATTGGTCCTAGTACCGATCCCTGGGGTACCCCGCTACTTACATTGGTCCATTTAGATGCCTTACCGTTTATGACTACTCTTTGCTTTCTGTCGCTGAGCCAATTTTCTATCCATTTCAACACACCGTCTTGTATTCCATGCGCTTTTAGTTTTAGCAGTAAACGTTTGTGGGGAACTTTGTCAAAGGCCTTTTGAAAATCAAGGTATATAATATCTACAGCTTTACTCTCATCGTAGAGGTTGAGGATATCGTGGAAGAAGTCTAAGAGGTTTGTTAAACAGGAACGTTTTTTACGAAAGCCGTGTTGAGTATCTTTAAGTATGTTATTTTCCTCTAAGTGATTTACGAGTCTGTCTCGTATGACCGTTTCTAGCACGGGTCAGCACGGAATCACAGTTTTTAAGTACAACAGGAGGAACACCGTCCGGACCGTACACCTTCTTAGTATTAAGCCCAGAGAGGGTAGAAAGTACATCTTTAGAAGAGATTAGGATATTAGGCATAAGTAGGAGAGAGGGGGGTGGAGAGGGAGGAATAGCACCGGAATCATCCAAGGTAGAGTTTCTGGCAAAAGTTTGAGCAAAGAGTTCAGCTTTGTCAGAGGAAGAAGTGATGGTTGTGCCATCAGAGTAGAAAATGGGAGGGAAAGACGAGGAAGAAAAGTTGTTGGAGAGGTTTTTGGCTAGATGCCAGAAAGCTTGGGAAGAGCTAGAGTTGGATAGTTCAGTGTATTTATTCTTGATGAAAGAGTGCTTGGCAAGTCGAAGAACAGATTTGGCTTGGTTCCAGGCAGAAACATAGGAAGAATGAGATTCTTGAGTTTTAAGGCATCAGTACCGATTGAATGCTTCCTCCTTGTTGTGGACAGCAGTAGAACAAGCGTGAGTAAACCAAGATTTTTTGTATTAGACCGAGAGAAAGAAAATGGAATGTGCGCTTCCATGCTCGAGAGGATTACCTCGGTAATACGTTCAGCACTCTCCGAGGGTCCTCGGCCACGGAAGCAGAAGTCATTCCATGGGAAATCAAAGAAGTACTGCCGGAGAGCCTCCCAGTCGGCAGCGTCAAAGTGCCACAAGCGCCGCCAGCTGGGAGGATCGGATGGCCGTACTGAAGAGATAGGACAGGTAACTAAGATAAGTTTATGGTCGGAGGAGCCCAAAGGAGAGAAAAGATTGACAGTATAAGAAGAAGGGTTAGAAGTCAGAAATAAGTCGAGAATGTTGGGCCGATCTCCGAAGCGATCCGGGATATGGGTGGGTTGCTGGACCAGCTGCTCTAGGTCATTTATGATAGAAAAGACGTAGGCTTGTTCACCAGGTGGATCAGTAGAGTGAGAGGAGAGCCATTAGCGGTGGTGAACGTTGAAATCTCCTAAGATGGAGATTTCTGAGAAGGGAGAGCTAGATAGAATGTGTTCCACTTTAGAGTTTAGATAGTCGAAGAATTTGGGAAAGTCGGTAGAGTTAGGGGAAAGATAGACAGCACAGAAACATTTAGTATGAGAATGACAGGATAGTTTGAGCCATAAAGTTGAGAATTCAGAGGAGTCGAAATCGGGAGCACGAGAGCAAGTGAGTTTGTTGTGCACATATGCACAACATCCGCCATTGGCTTTGAAACTAGGATAGAGAAAGTAGGAGGATACAGAGAAGGGGCTGCTGGCAGTTGCTTCAGACACCTGAGTTTCGGTGAGAAAAGAAGATCAGGTTTGAAGGAGGAGAGATGGTGTTTGATAGAGTGAAAATTAGAGGAAAGGCCGCGAATATTGCAAAAGTTGATAGTAAGAGTGACAGGCCGTGGTCCAGAGTTTTTAGATGGGTCGTCAGGGGAAGGTCATTTATGGTCCCCCCCCCCCCCTGGGGACTCCGAGGCTGCGTCTTTGTTCATAATTTTTTTGTTTAATAATTATGAAGGAGGAAGTGTGGTGTGCATGTTAATTCTAGTGAAGTAGATAGGAGGAGGAGAGATTTGTGAGAGCATGCTGGACTACTCTCAGTGTAAGTGAGGCAATCCATTCCGAGGAGATACTCGAAGTGGAAGGAGAGAAAATGTTTAGTGCACTACACTCTTTCCAGAGCGTTCAAAACCCTACCGACTCTCTTCTTGAACTGCTCTACTGAAGAACTGTTTACAACTTCGGAGGGAAGTTTGTTCCAGATAGAACAGATCTTATATGTGAAAAAGTTTCCACAAATACTAGTGATGAACCTTTTCAATTCTAATTTCCAGCCATGGTTGCGTGTTGTATTCATATTGAGACTAAACATTTTGCTATAATCCACATTGTCAAACCCATTAAGTATTTTAAATACTTCAATGAGCTGACCTCGTAGTCTGGGCGTCTCCAACGGAAAGAGATCAAGAGCTCTCAACCGGTCCTCATAGCTCATTCTTCTAAGCGATGGAATAAGCTTTGTAGCTCTAGCTTGTACTCTTTCTAGTCGCTCTATATCTTTCCTGAGTGCTGGAAACCAGAATTGAACAGAATACTCCAGAAGAGGCCGTATCAGAGAGTTGTAAAGTGTAAGAACTATTTCTTTATTTCTATAATTAAATTGCCTCTTAATATTGCCCAATAATTTCTGAGCTTTCTTCTCTACTCCAATGCACTGCTTGGAGAACTTTAAGTCACTGCTAATCAGAACACCCAAATCCTTTTCCATGTCAGACACTTCCAGAGGCATTCCCAATAGTGAATAGCCTGACTTGGAGAGAGAGAGAGAGTGAGAGTGAGTGAGTGACTGAGTGTGTGTGTGTGAGAGAGAGAGATAGTGAATGTGAGTTTTTGTGATTTGTTGTGTACTCACAGACATTACAAACCAATAACATTCTTAGTTGTCTTTTGTATATATTATTATTATGTGTTTATTTAATTATTATTATCACTGTTTATTTTAGCTAATATGACCTTATGTGTCACGATGGGCTTGGAAGGCTACATGTATAGTACGGTTGGCCAAATATGTGATGGGCTTGGTAGGCTACATGTATAGTACGGTTGGCCAAATATGTGATGGGCTTGGTAGGCTACATGTATAGTACGGTTGGCCAAATATGTGATGGGTTTGGTAGGCTACATGTATAGTACGGTTGGCCAAATATGTGATGGGTTTGGTAGGCTACATGTATAGTACGGTTGGCCAAATATGTGATGTCGCGGCACCAGGTATATTTCGATCAATAATTGGTATCAGCGCTATCTAAGCTTGAATTCATGTTTCTATCTTCACACATTCTTTTCAACATCTGACCGACATTAATACAGCACACAGCGAGCAAAACGTAATGACAGCGGAGGAACGGCTTATTTGGCCAACTGTACATGTAGAGCCATTCCTGCTGTCTTTGGCCTTGGTTAGATAGATTACATACAAGCACCTGAGGTAGTGTTGCTGTTTTGTTATCTTTGATCGCCGTTTAAGGGGGTAGTACTCGCTTTTAGTCCGTGGGCTGGAGGGGCCCACCTTGCCTCCCCCCCCCACCAATTGACCAAACCTAGTTTTTCTTATAGCTAGATACCTATAGTTTTATTTTAAGGATGTTAACATTGAATAAACTGGGACTCACTAGTGATTTCGGGGTGTTATTCACGCTACATAACCTGAAAATGTAGCCACTCAATTTTGGGGTAGATGAACTTCAAATGACCACAACTCGGAAAGTATTTGAGCTAGAACAATAGTTTACCCACCAAAATGTAGGTACCGATGAACCCTTCCAGGTGATATGCAAACTATTCACATTCGCCTATTATTAAGGTCAGGAGAGGTCAAAAGGTCATAATTGTTTTACTTTAGGCAAAATCTGGGAGCAAGTTATTTACTACTACTCTGTATGTTGGAAATAGGTTAAATTACATGATTATTTCTTAAATTGAGTTTAAAGCATATATTTAAACTTATTTGGCCAACCCATGTTCAAGAATTACTTAATGTGAAAGAATATCAAAAAATGAAATTATTCCAACTTAGAAATTTGAGAAAAATCATAATTATTTTAGTAAGAGGTATTAAACTGGTCATCAGCTGCCAACCAAGTTCCCCAGATACATAAACCACCAATCAAATCTTTGATTTTACATTCTCCTTTCATTCAGTTTTCACTATACATAATTTAAGCAATTAAGTAATTAGTTAGAGTTGAAAGGTTTATAAATGTCCTGTCCGCACAATTATTATGTCTACAACCGGCATTGCTAACTGTATGGATTAACAGTATATGTAATTGTTTAACCTTTCAGTGCTCAGTTGTCTACCTGCATTCCTCCAAAAGATAGCTGTTGGCTCAATCTCCGGAAACTAAGTTATTGTCATCAGGAACAAAAGTATCAGGTGCTTAACAACTTAATTGGAGAGCTGGTTATGGATTCTCCAATTTTATGAGAAACATTACTGAAATCTAAAGTAAGGCAAATCTATTTACATAAGGAAATTATCTTAATTTTAGCCAGTAATCTTCATATGCCATGCTTACATACATAAATGGGAATGTGTGTGATTGACAGTACGGCATATTCCTCTGAATTTACAAAAAATACTATCGTAAATGCTACCTTTCAAGTGAATAATGCACTAGGCCAACCATTCATAGGTAATAATTTGATTTGATTAAGCTGAGTGTGTGTTTTTGTTTCAGTCTACATCACCATAATGCCCTAGAGGAAGGCGAGCAGTGAAAGGGCGATGACAAAACCACATAAGCTGGGCAATTGCATCCTTCATACGAATAACTTGAACATGTCCAGCTTTGTATACTTATCAGAAGTTGATAACCCTGAAGCAAAGTTTAAAAGCATGTGCAACATTCGAGATCAACGCTTGGCACAACCCATTGGCTCGGCATATCAAATGCACACAATATGCAAAAAAATTCAAGCTAAATTTGGAGATTCCGATGGATATCATCGCGATTGTTATCAAAGGTTCACCATAAATCTTTGTTGTTTAAAACTTGCTGCTCAATCATCAGATCCAGAGAATTGGAGGTCAAGTCAAAGAAAGAACTCTGGTGATAACATACTGTTTGAACCAAACTGTATATTTTGTCGACAGTTTGGTCGTAAAAAGGTAAAACTAGAACTATATCAAACTTTAAATTCGTTTAGCAGATGATATGCTTCCTCCTTGTTTCATCAGCGAAAGGAAGAGTCCAGTGATTAACATTTTGTCTGACCACATTACCATATTACGAAGAAGCTATGTAATAGTTGGGACTATTGCAGATGATAGGGTAAGCCTTCATGCATACTGCCAAGTCAAACGTAGTCACTGCATATTTCTAACTAACTTCTGCAGATGCACTTCTGGACCAGTTCTAGCGATCACAGGAATAACTGAAGGATCATCCTCAGCATCAACAAGTATTAAGGGGATGTTTTGTATCATTATCCCATGTGATGTATGGATGGACCCTCTTCCGGAAATGCCATTAACATATTGGTCAAAGTTATCAAAATCACTGTGAAATAAGGATGGTACAGATGGATTGCGAATAATCTGTGGTGTCAGCAGACTAGTGCCGTTTCGAATGAAAGTTCAAAGGAATAGCTCTCTGCATGTCCAAGTTTATTCGTAAGTATGTTCAACTGGGCATTTCTGAAAAGGTGTCGTAAAGTCATGCACACAAGTATGTGTTTTGGCAACTTTCACTGACCGTTAGTTACAGCACGGCAAAGGTCTTGCCCAATGGAAGACACAGGCCTCTCTGTCTTTTGTGAACCCAAGGAAGACCCATGTCCACTAATTAGTGTGGTGACAAAAAAGGTGTCATTTCTCAGGTACCGGATTTATCACCTATTTTCCCCTGTTAATTAATCATCCCCCCTTCAATTATCACCTATTTTCCCTGTTATCCCCTAATTTGTTGGTATATTTTTGTGCTAACATTAGCAAACTGTGTGGGGGATGTGCTTACGTGCCTAGCAGGTGTGTTACACAAGCGAGTGTGTGTATGAGTAGGCTCAGTGTGGCTTGAGGCCTGGTGGAGGGAGGGGTTGCCTCAATTTTCTCCAAAATTCATGAATGGGCTGGTCCATCTATATTCGCGATTTTGACCAGAAAAATGATATTTTCACTGGTTTGATTGTTGTTACAGGTTACTATCTTCATAGTGAAGTTAAAATAGGTTCATATGAATAAGTAATAACTATATTTATCGTAAAATGACGATTACAGGCCTGAATGCAGCCCATATGCTCGCCCATGGGGAGCTAGTTCATTACCCCCCCCTCGCCGTTCCTGGGTTAAGACCAATACCTATACGGCGAAAGGCTCCAGTCACTTTACTTTATCCCAGATTTGTTTTCCTAGTTGTAAGAAGACAAAAGGCAAAGATGCCTCAAACAAGTGGTCCCCCAAAATGGAAAGAGTAAATGAGAGACAAATTTAAGATATTGAAATCAAATTGTTTGGACACACAAAGCTTGAAGCAGCTTAAGTCATAGGATGAGGGAAATATAATTTGATGGTGAAAGTTCTAGAGTAACTTGTTGAGTAGAAAACTAAGAACTTAGAACATTTGTTAATTCTTGGGTTGGAGAGCTGGACAGAAAATGGGTGGGATTGTGTTCTGAGAGGAAGAGGCGGTATTCTGATAATAACATTGTGTTGTGTAATGGTGATGGACGTGTGAATGACAGCTGCTGGCTCCACACACTTTCTTCACGTCAAGTTTGGCATTTAAAATAAGTTCCGCATTGCACCAAGTCTTGGATGCTTATATATATATATATATATATATATATATATACTGTATATATATATATATATATATATATGTGTGTATATATATATACTGTATATATTGATATACAGTATGTGTGTGTGTGTGTGTGTGTGTGTGTGTGTTTTGTGTGTAAAAAATAAATCGTAGAAGCCGTAGTTCCCCATGTAGCTACCTTAAAGGGGGGTTTGGGGGTGGAGGGATCGATAGTTTGTTCCAAAGACCTCTATCAAACTTAATAATAATAATAATAATAATAATACTAATAATAATAATAATAATGCTAATATAAATACCGGTACCCCAAGACATCACTTCGAGATAAATGTGTGTTTTTTCGGTAGGAAAATACCACGGCTGTCAAAAGCCTACAGCTCGCCAGGAAAAAATCGACACCTGAATGGCACCTAAGGTTTTAATTTAGACTATCAAACTAAAGGGGCGAATGTCTCCAATTTAAAAAATACTATTGGGACTAAACATGTGTGAGAAGGGGTTAAAAAACAGTCCCCCCTTTCCCCCCCCCCCCTCCCCACCCCCCTAATATCAGCAGCGATGTATATAGTTATCAAGATTCCTATTATATGAGTCGTGAGGGTCTGTGCGTCTACTGTATATCATGCCCGCGATGGTTCGGTTTATCCATAGCAATTTACGCTACTCAAATATTTAGTTGTTAAAAGGTTGCATAATAAAAGGCAACCTCTGTGTGTCAAGTGCACAGTTGGATACATAAGTTCTGTTCTTTTCCCTGATCTTACAAATATAAATATAATGCGCATGACTGAATTACGAGTGTAGTTTCTTATACAGTGATTAACTCATCTGATCTAGTCAACTGATAATTACAAGAAACCACACTCGCAATCCATTCATACTCATTTTACTTTCACACATAAGATCACGACGAGGAACATAAATTATGTTGTCAACTGTACATGATGCTCGTGAGGGTTTGGTTTATCCATAACTAATCACACTATTCAAATATTTAGTTGTGAAAAGGTTGTATAATGAACTGAAACGTCTGTGTGGCTACGGTACAGTTGGCCACACAAGTTATAATCCCCTCCGTGATTTTATGTATGGCAGTATATAGAGTATGGTTGAATTTTGAGTTTATTTTCTTAATAAACAGTCGATTAAGGGGGTAGTACTTGGTTTTTGGTCTATATATTTATATATTTTATTTATTTTTTAGTTTCCTTGCTAGACATCCATCAAGCTTAAAAAAACACCCTGTAGACCCCCTTTCAAGATAAATGTGTACATTTTTCGGTAGAAAAATTTCCCGGTTGAAGGCCGGTTCTTTCTAAAATAAGAGGCTTGCTATCGCTCGCCAGGACAAAATCAACACCTAAATGGCACGAAAGGTCTAAATGTTGTCAACAAAATGAGGCGAAAGGTCTCAAAATCACCAAACTAACGGAACGAACGTCTTAAAACCTAAAAACTAATATGGTAAACACGATAGAGAATGGGGTCCAGAAAAAGCGAGTATTACCCCCTAAATGCGATGACTTACTGAACTACTGAATGGAAAACTACCCGTTATTTAATCATACTAAAAATACTTTATATAACAAAATATCGACAAGGAAAATAACTCGTGTGGGCAACTGTACAGGGTTCGGCTTTTGGTGTGGTGTCCCGAGTTCGAATCCCGCGAGGACCATGTGATGACATTAGTTTATTTAAGTACATTGGGGTTTGTAATTGATGATTAATGTTAAGAATGGGGTGTTACTTATACATAACCAATTACACTGTTATAATATTTAATTGTTAAAACGCTAAATACTAAATACTAAATTGGAACGCCTGTGTGTCTAATGTACAGTTGGTCTCATTAAGGGGATATTTTCACTTGAGGGATTTTTTGCTGGAACTCTTTCTCCCTCATGTTTAGCCCCGTTGCTTTTGAGATTTTAAGACGTTCGCCCCGTTAGTTTGGCGATTTTAAGAACTTTCGCCCCATTTCTGTCAATGTTAAGACCTTTCGTGCAATTTAGGTTTCAATTTTTTCCTGGCGAGCGATAGCGAGCCTGTAATTAAAGAGGAACCGGCCTTCAGCCGGTAAATTTTTCTACCGAAAAATGTACTAATTTATCTTGAAATGGGTTCTAGGGGGTGTCATTCTTAGCTTGATGGAAGTCTAGGGAACAAACTAAAAACCTCCCCTTGACTTGTATACACTCCCTGATCTTATGGATGGAAGGACAAAATAGCATGATTGAATTAGAAGCGCAGTCTCTTATGTAGTAGTTAATTCATATGATTTAATCAAGAGTTGTATAGCAAATTATTCCTGCAAATTAACCACACTATTAATACTTCTATACTTAACCCTTTGAAAATTAAGATGCATTTTGAAAGTTTATTCTGGCTATCATTAGACGAGTTTATGCAATATAGGAAGGATCTGTGGTAATTATAAGGACATAGATTATCTCATTTAACCCTCTCCATATACTCCTCCTCATCTGAACAAAATCGTGTAAGGATAGCCAGAAAGCAGATAATAAATGCGTCATCGTATCTTCTAAGGGTTAGAAGGAGGGTATGCAACTTAAGGGGGTACTGATTGGTTTTTAGTCTATATATTTATTTATTTATTTATTTTTGAGTTTCCTCGCTAGACCTTCATCAAGCTTAGAAAAACACCCCCTAGACCCCCTTTCATGATAAATGTGTACATCTTTCGGTAGAAAAATGTCCCGGCCGAAGGCCAGTTCCTTAAAAAATTAGAGGCTCGCTTTCACTCGCCAGGAAATATTCGACACCAAAAGGGCACGAAATGTCTTAACTCCCTCCGACTCATATGACGCGATATGACGCTCTAGCGTCATTTTGGCCTCAGTAAGAGGTAAGTTAGATCAGAATCTGTCGATTGATGGCAACCCCAAATTTCTCCGACTCCTAACGGTCCCGCAGTGTGATTTTGACTGTTGTGGGGATAATACCGGGCGGTCCGCCTCCTCGTCAGTAAGTTAACTATTCCTGTCTGAGGGGGTTAATATCGATAAAAAAAAATGAGGCGAAAGGTCTCAATATCTCCAAACTAACGGAACGAATGCCTTAAAACCTCAAAACTAAAATGCTAAACATGAGAGAGAAGGGGGTCCAGAAAAAGCGAGTACTAACCCCTTAATGTGGCCAACTGCGAGCGCCTGCAAGGGTTTGGCTTATATATTTTATATTACGCTTTTGAAATATTAACCCCTGGAAGATAATGACACGCTTTGACACTTAATTCTGGCTATTGTTAAACGAGTTTATTCAGATTAAGAAGGGTATATAGTAGTTTGACGGTTAATTGAGATCGTCTTTATCACTTTAAATCTCACAGATCCTTCCTAAACTGTATACAAACCGTCTAATGATAGCCAGAATATACTGTATACAAACCGTCTAATGATAGCCAGAATATACTGTATACAAACCGTCTAATGATAGCCAGCATATACTGTATACAAACCGTCTAATGATAGCCAGAATATACAGTATACAAACCGTCTAATGATAGCCAGAATATACTGTATACAAACCGTCTAATGATAGCCAGAATATACTGTATACAAACCGTCTAATGATAGCCAGAATATACTGTATACAAACCGTCTAATGATAGCCAGAATATACTGTATACAAACCGTCTAATGATAGCCAGAATATACTGTATACAAACCGTCTAATGATAGCCAGCATATACTGTATACAAACCGTCTAATGATAGCCAGAATATACAGTATACAAACCGTCTAATGATAGCCAGAATATACTGTATACAAACCGTCTAATGATAGCCAGAATATACTGTATACAAACCGTCTAATGATAGCCAGAATATACTGTATACAAACCGTCTAATGATAGCCAGAATATACTGTATACAAACCATCTAATGATAGCCAGAATATACTGTATACAAACCGTCTAATGATAGCCAGAATATTCTGTCAAACGCTTCATGATTCTCAAGGAGTTAAATTATGAAAATGTTCCACGAGAAACTGGAGTAGATGTCCTATAAATAATTGTGTGACCTTTGGTGCTACTGAATGTCACGTTAGGTCCCTGCTACTATACGTATCTTGCCATTACTATAGCTATTACGATACACATTATAATTATTATCGGTATAGAATATCCTATCTCGGAGCCGGTATGAATTTATCTAGATAAAGTTGATATAATCTTATATTGTCTACATTTACGAATTATTTGCATATTTTGCCCTTGCATTTTATTATGATATAGCCTATGTATAATATTATAATGATAGAACAAAATTGAGAAAGATGGTGAACAGTGAAGTGGTTAGAAATTGTAATTAAGTTATAGAGACTAATGAACATGTAATTAAGTTATAGAGACTAATGAACATGTAATTAAGTTATAGAGACTAATGAACATGTAATTAAGTTATAGAGACTAATGAACATGTAATTAAGTTATAGAGACTAATGAACATGTAATTAAGTTATAGAGACTAATGAACATGTAATTAAGTTATAGAGACTAATGAACATGTAATTAAGTTATAGAGACTAATGAACATGTAATTTTATAAACAAATCGATTTTCTCATACAGTATAACAAAATAATAAATACATACATCAAAAGTGAGAAAAGGTGTAGACTATTTATGAAGGGCACATTTAAAGTGGTAAATTCACAAGAAAGGGAATTGTGGAGAAGTAAGAGTAAACACAGTCGATTAAGGGGAGGTTTTTAGTTAGTTCGCTAGACCTCCATCAAGCTTAACATTACAGCCCCTAGACCCCCTTTCAAGATAAATTTGCACATTTTTCGGTAGAAAAATTTCCCGGCCGAAGGCCGGTTCCACTTAAATTACAGGCTCGCTATCGCTCGCCAGGAAAAAATCGACACCTAAGTGGCACGAAAAGTCTTAAAATTGACAGAAATGGGGCGAAAGTTCTTAAAATCGCTAAATTAATGGGGCGAACGTCTTATAATATCAAAAGCAATGGGGCTAACCATGAGGAAGAAAGGGGTCAAGAAAAAATCCCTGAAGTGGAAATCTCCCCTTATTAATGGAAAGTTAAAGGATTTAGAATAGGGATAGTAAATTGTTCAAGGGAGAATAAAAACAGCATAAGATCAATTATATAGATTAACATGAACATTTATATTTCGGAAGAATATGGAAAGAAAACAGGTATGACTAAAGGAAATGTATACAAGTCAGCAAAATTGTGTTTGCATGTAAGTTAATGAAGACAGCAGTATTTTGTAACCAGGTAAATTTATAGTTGTAATAAATATAAAACACAATGGACCAGAAAGCAACTTACTTGCTAAAGGAACACACAAATATTCAAGAAAAAGTGAAAGGAAATATTGTTAGCTTAGACAAATATGGAAATAGCACAGATATAACTCAAAGGATATGTATTAATAGTCAAACAAATTATGTTTGGGTATTAGGGATTGCAGACGTAACTGTTTTATGTAACTATGTGTAGCAATGGTTACAATATAATATAATACAAAAGAGCACAAACTATATTACCTGATAAAAATAAAGACAAATATGCTGGCAAAAATGCATGAAAACTCAGGAAGCAAGACAGGAAGTATAAAATGACCCGAGGCAGGCGGTGTTGTTTACCTTCTGAGCAACATGCAAGAGGACAAAACAAATTGACCACTTGCGAGTTTCAGGCTATAAGGAAGTTGGAGTTGATTACATCGCTATTTAGCAGAATTACCAGCTAAAATATGGTCGCAGTGAAAATATTATTACGTAAAACCCAATTCAACATATGTTTTAACAATCAAAAATTACATTATTATTGCAGTTTTCTTTTATATCAACGTTTATGGCTCCAACTTCCTTATAGCCTGAAACTCGCAAGTGGTCAATTTCATAACCTGCACTAACACACAACAGACTCCGGAACAAAACACCATCAAAAGCAGATTATATGTGTGCAACACCTGCATCGCGCTATGACATTAAGAAGATTGTTATGATCCAACCTTGTTAATTATATATATGAACGCGATATTAATTCCAAATTTCTGGTAGTTTGATAATGCTGAATCATGCATTTTCCTTCTCCTGTATATATATGGTAAAAGGTTGGTTAACTTTTATCACGCCATGGTCGAGTGGGTTAACGCGTGGGCTGTCATTTATTTTTGTCATTCCTGAAGACTGACAAAACTCTCCTATCAAGCTTTATAAGTAACAATAACACCATAAAAGTCTCCACAGACGGTGTAGTCCAAGAGTAACACTGGTCCACAATACAGTTGAGTTTGGCTTAAATAGTTCTTCCCTCTATAGATCAGTCATTACCAAAAGAGTATTCACTGTAACGAGAGATATACAGCATATTGAGAGATTTATCACAAAAATGTGTATGATTACTAACTGGTGAAACCCGACCAGGAATGAAGTCATCGCCATAACGACCCCTTTATAATAGGAACTGATGTTGCGTCCAGACATCCCTCAATCTAACTGTCCCTCATCCAATGACTTAAACTCCTTCAAACACCGTATATTCAGACATGTTTTCTCTTTTCATATCTGTAATTGAGCTCAAGTTACTCTTTATTAAGGGTCTCCGTTGAAGCAGCCCCAGAGGAAACATTGATGTTGGGTGAAGAACAAAGATGGGCTTGTTTGGATGATACGATATTTACTGATATTATTGTTGAGGATTTGTATTGTTTTGTGCCAGTTTTTGAGCAATGTGTTTTAGTTTCCCCCCTAGACTAAGCAAAACGTCTCCACAGACCATTTTCAACCTTAAAACACCCCTCACTCCTCCGTCAAAATATATATGTACATTATATATAGCTAGAACAATGTCCAAGCCGAATACCAATAAATATCGGCCGCCCAGAAAATAATCGACACCTTAATAGGATGGAGCGTCTCATAAACGAAAACATATTGAGGTGAAAAGTCTTATAAGCTCAACAAAAATGGAGTGAAACAGGAAATGCCCCCCCCCCAAAAAAAGGCCAGCCTCACACCAGACAGGGCTAACCTCTTCGCCAGCATTACGTAATTGTCATCATATTCTAGTTACCATTAAACGATGTTCTTTAGTTTATAATCAACCTGTAGGACTCCAAGGGGTGAATACTATCCTAATATCTCTGCATAATAAAGGCCCTTCTAAAACTGCACAACATCGTCTAACTTTAGCCCGAATCAAAGGTACAAAGGCGTCATCGTGGTGAAGGGGTTAAGGTTCTCTACTGAAGCGCGTCAGCAAGAAGGAAGCATAGAGGAAGCATTACTGTGGGTGAAAAACAAAGACCAGGGGAGAGAAAGGGTTACGGCCACACAAACAAAGGAACACGGAGGGAAAAAATATTGACTGGGAGAGAGAGAAAAAACAAGTGAAATAAAGAGAGAGAAATAAAGATAGTGATAGAGAAAATATATAAAGAAAGAGAGAGAGAGAGAGAGAGAGAGAGAGAGAGAGAGAGAGAGAGAGAGAGAGAACGAAATGAAAGGAGAAAGTTAACATAGTAAGAAAGAGAGAACATACATACAGTGAAAAACTATATAAAGTGTAAGATGAGAAATATATGAATAGTGAGAGAGGAGAGAGAAAAGAAAGTGAGATAAACGGGGGAAGGGGGGGGGGGTGACACTTCCATAATCAGAGACTGAGTAATAGAGCATGCTATTTGAAATTATAATGTATTCTATATATTATTGTAAAAGCTGATTTATCACCCGGCCAGCCATAATTCCCTCCCTGATAAATGGATTATCTATGCGGAAATAATAAGGGCTATTAACCTAATTGGTCCAGGACAAACCCAGTATGAGCCTATGTATGCATGTATGTATGTATAGACTCAGGCACACACCTCTTAGCTGGGGGTGGCCGCCTCGAGACAGAGCTCGATAAGAAGCAGCAAATTGCAATACAAATACGAAAAACACAACCAGGTCGTCCAGAAGACCAAGATACCAAGGCCCATTTTGGGGTCCCTAGCAAAAGACTCCCTAGTCCCAGAGAGGTTCTGGTCTCAGCAGGCAGACATGCAGCGGAGCGCACCACAATACCCGCCCACATCACTTCCAGGTATGGCCCTTCATGTATACACCGGCAACATTAATACTGTACATTATTCAGTTATAAGCGTGGCATGCACACACACACACACACACACTCACACTGGCATACATACATACACATATATATATATATATATTCATATTTGATTTCACACAATCACCAATTAATTTTCAAATAAAACTAACAAGTGAAATCAATGAAAGTAATGAATATACTATACATACAGAACATACATACATTATATACTATACATACAGAACATACATACATTATATACTATACATACAGAACATACATACATTATATACTATACATACAGAACATACATACATTATATACTATACATACAGAACATACATACATTATACTATACATACAGAACATACATACATTATATACTATACATACAGAACATACATACATTATATACTATACATACAGAACATACATACATACATTATATACTATACATACAGAACATACATACATTATATACTATACATACAGAACATACATACATTATATACTATACATACAGAACATACATACATTATATACTATACATACAGAACATACATACATTATATACTATACATACAGAACATACATACATTATATACTATACATACAGAACATACATACATTATACTATACATACAGAACATACATACATTATATACTATACATACAGAACATACATACATTATATACTATACATCAAGAACATACATACATTATATACTATACATACAGAACATACATACATTATATACTATACATACAGAACATACATACATTATATACTATACATACAGAACATACATACATTATATACTATACATACAGAACATACATACATTATATACTATACATACAGAACATACATACAGAACATACATACAGAACATACATACATTATATACTATACATACAGAACATACATACATTTATACTCTACAACAACTACTACCGGTACTACATAAAAAATTATAAGATCATTGAGCATATTTATAGTGATATACCTTTCTAGCCTTGCAATAAACGGGTACTGTCAATATACCTAATTTGATAGATACTTTATATATGCTTTTATAGCCCATATTTGTTTAGAGTGTAATCAAATATGTTTACATGTAGCCAACGTAAGTATTTTAAAGGATAGTTTGTGTCGTGTAACACTACACACAAACACACACACACACTCTCTCTCTCTCTCTCTCTCTCTGGTGTAGCAGCCAATCACGTCATCCATTTTCCCTTGACCAATATTTGTGTCCCCTTCCCCTTCCTTGTTACCAATTATTATCACAGGCCTTCACTGGGGAGAGTTATATACCCTTCAGTACAGTCAGCACAGGCCTTCACTGGGGAGAGTTATATACCCTTCAGTACAGTCAGCACAGGCCTTCACTGGGGAGAGTTATATACCCTTCAGTACAGTCAGCACAGGCCTTCACTGGGGAGAGTTATATATCCTTCAGTACAGTCAGCACAGGCCTTCACTGGGGAGAATTATATACCCTTCAGTACAGTCAGCACAGGCCTTCACTGGGGAGAATTATATAACCTTCAGTACAGTCAGCACAGGCCTTCAATGGGGAGAATTATATAACCTTCAGTACAGTCAGCACAGGCCTTCAATGGGGAGAGTTATATACCCTTCAGTACAGTCAGCACAGGCCTTCAATGGGGAGAGTTTTATACCCTTCATTATAGTCATCACAGTCCTTCAATGGGGAGAGTTTTATAATCCTTCATTACAGTCATCACAGGCCTTCACTGGGGAGAATTTTATACCCTTCATTACAGTCATCACAGGCCTTCACTGGAGAGAGTTTTATACCCTTCATTACAGTCATCACAGGCCTTCACTGGGGAGAATTTCATATCCTTCATTACTGTCATCACAGGCCTTCACTGGGGAGAATTTTATACCCTTCATTACAGTCATCACAGGCCTTCACTGGGGAGAATTTGGTATCCTTCATTACAGTCATCACAGGCCTTCACTGAGGAGAGTTTTATACCCTTCATTACAGTCATCACAGGCCTTCACTGGGGAGAAGTATATACCCTTCATTACAGTCATCACAGACCTTCACTGGGGAGAGTTTTATACCCTTCATTACAGTCATCACAGGCCTTTAGTGATCAGCTTTGTACTTAACATATATTTATTCTAGGTTACTTTCTTTTTAGGATCGTATGTTGAAATAAGCCTGAAGATGGATGTGTGATACGTCCGAAAAATTGCAAATAAATATTTCTCAACATGTATAATATTGTATATGGTTGTGGCTCTTGTCCTACTTTGTTAAGGAATGAATGATGGCTATAGTTAAGTAGAAGATTAGAGAGTGGGAAGTGGGAAGTACAGTAAAAGATAGAAGTACTGTGCATACCACTGACATTATATATATATTCGTTCTCTCAGTCTCCCCTATTCCAGTCTCTCTCTCTCTCTCTCTCTCTCTCATTGAAAACTGTAATCCAATCAGTGAAGAGTATTAAAGATAATCCCATCCGTGGAACATATACCTTATAACAACCCCCATATTAAGACCCCATATTAAGGGGTCCACCCTTATCTTTCTCTCCTTTTCTCTCTTTCCCTGGCTTGTATCCATTCGGCCCCATTTAGCCAACTGTTTTAAGACGTTTATCCCCATCCAGGTGTCGATTTCTTCCTGGCAAGCGATAGCGAGCCACTATTGTATGGAGAAATTCAGCTTCGCCAGAGACATTTTTCTATCGAAAAATGTAAAAATTTAGCTTGCTGTCAAAACTAAAATATATATAATTATGCTGGCTCGCTACCGCTCGCCACGAAAATATTGACACCTGGATGGGGTAAACGTCTTAAAACAGTAGGCTGAATGGGGTTAAATGGATACAAGCCAAAGAGAGAGGGAGAAAAAGATAAAAAAAAGCGAGGTGGGCTCCCTTAAGCATACTCGAAGCATTTCCACCAAGTAAATCTCGGTTCACACATGCACGAATTAACGTCCCGTTGGGCCACGACCAAAAAAATAGGCAGGACGGCATCAATCTGGAGGCCCATGGTACACATGCACGAATTAACGTCCCGTCCGTCCCCGACCCCTTTTGCTCGGTTCACACATGCACGAATTAACGTCCCGTCCGTCCCTGATCCCTTAATTCGCCTGCAAACGAGCAAGGATGCCGGCAAAATCGCCTATGGTCGGTACACGGACGTGCGGTGTCGCCAGCTCACGTGATGCGACGGTGACACATCGCCGACTCTCCTTCCAACGTTTTTTTGCCGCCGTTCTCATCCCGTTCGTCGGCGTCTAGACGCCGACTGCTCCCGTGTGTGTCCCGTGGGTGTCCCGGCCTGACACGTTTTGTGGCAGTTGCCCCGGCCAACGCCGACCATTTTATGCATTCACAAAATGTTCGCCGCCTCCCACCCCGCGTCCCGTGTGCTGGCGACACCACACATCCCTGTACCGACCATAGGCGATTTTGCCGGCGTCCTTGCCCGTTTGCAGGCAAATTAAGAGGTCGGGGCCGGACGGGACGTTTATTCGTGTATGTGTGAACCGAGCTTAAGCTCGGTTCACACATGCACTCGGTCCGACATATGACGCGATTTTGAGCCGATTAGGGATACTTTAAAACCTTTGTTACCATCAGGGGTATTTAGAAACCTTTAGTTTAGTTACTTCAACTTCTGCAGTTGTCTTTGAGTTAGCTGTGGGCAGAAAACTAATTTTGGAGAGGTAATTATAAGAGTGAGAGAACTCTATTTCTTCTTGCTAATCTGGCAACCTCTGCATCATATGAGTCTGAAGGGATTAACATCCCGTCCGTCCCCGACCCCTTAATTTGCCGTGCCTAGGCGGCGTCCTTTTTGTGCATCCATAAAATGGTCCGTGTGGGTCGGGGCAACTGCCTGAAAATGTGTTGTCTTGGGACACCCACGGGACACACAGGGACACACACGGGAGCAGTCGTAGTCTAGACCCAGCCTGGCGGCGTCTAGACGACGACTGGCAGCGTCTAGACGCCGACTGCTCCCGTGTGTGTCCGTGTGTGTCCTGTGGGTGTCCCCGACATAACACGTTTTCTGGCAGTTGCCCCGACCCACACGGGCCATTTTATGCTGCACAAAAAGGAAGCCGCCTAGGCACGGCGAATTAAGGGGTCGGGGACGGACGGGACGTTAATTCGTGCATGTGTGAACCGAGCTTTAGGGAAGGGTGAGAGGTCCATTTATAGAATACTTTAAAATTATGAAAGGTTTTAAGGGGGCCCGCCTCGCTTTTTTCTCTTTCTATCCCTCTCTTTGGCTAGTATCCATTCGGCCCCATTCAGCCTACTGTTTTAAGATGTTTACCCCCAACCAGGTCTCAATATTTTCCTGGCGAGCGGTAGCGAGCCAGTATATACACAGTATATACTGTATATATTTTGTTTACAACAAACTAAATTTTTAAATAGAACAATGTGTCCGGCGAAGCCGGATTTCTCCATACAATGCTGGCTCGCTATCGCTCGCCAGGAAGAAATCGACACCTGGTTGGGGATAAACGTCTTAAAACAGTTGGCTGAATGGGGCCGAATGGATACAAGCCAGAGAAAGAGGGAAAGGGAGAGAAAGATAAAACAATCAGGTGACCCTCCTTAACCCCTTGAGGATTATGAGGTATATTAACTGTTTATTGTAGCTATTATTATACGGTGTTGCACAGCTTGGGGGGGATCTGTGGGAATTAAAAGGGGAAAGACAATCTCCATTAGCCTTCAGACTTCTATGTACCTTTCCTAATCTGAATGAAATCGTCGAATAACATACAGCATAAAATATCATAAATCGTCATGGATCCTCAAGGGGTTATTAGCACAAATGCCAATAATTTATTTAAGATAGCCAAAGAGAATGTTACAAGCGGAAATTATTGTAACTGTTGGGTAGGAGAGAGAGAACCTAGACACAACAAAAAATGTCTTCATATTATAGAATTAACCCCTTCTGTTCCAGTGACGTGTTTTTAATTTAAGTCTAGCTATATTTAGATGGTGTTTGCAGTTCAAAAAGGATCTGTGGTAGTTAAAAGGATCTGTGGTAGTGAAAAGGATCTGTGGTAGTGAAAAGGATCTGTGGTAGTGAAAAGGATCTGTGGTAGTGAAAAGGATCTGTGGTAGTGAAAAGGATCTGTGGTAGTGAAAAGGATCTGTGGTAGTGAAAAGGATCTGTGGTAGTGAAAAGGATCTGTGGTAGTGAAAAGGATCTGTGGTAGTTAAAAGGATCTGTGGTAGTGAAAAGGATCTGTGGTAGTGAAAAGGATCTGTGGTAGTGAAAAGGATCTGTGGTAGTTAAAAGGATCTGTGGTAGTGAAAAGGATCTGTGGTAGTGAAAAGGATCTGTGGTAGTTAAAAGGATCTGTGGTAGTGAAAAGGATCTGTGGTAGTTAAAAGGATCTGTGGTAGTTAAAAGGATCTGTGGTAGTTAAAAGGATCTGTGGTAGTGAAAAGGATCTGTGGTAGTTAAAAGGATCTGTGGTAGTTAAAAGGATCTGTGGTAGTTAAAAGGATCTGTGGTAGTGAAAAGGATCTGTGGTAGTTAAAAGGATCTGTGGTAGTTAAAAGGGTGAAATGAGATAGTTCAAAGCCTGTTAATTTTTGGAAGCCCTTTTTCAACTGCATTTAATCGTCTAGTATTAGCCAGAATAAAGTGACAAGGATGGCACCGGTACTGAACGGGTTAATGAAAGGATGGAATCTTCTTGTAAATATATTAATAGACATCTGTAATATTGCCACATTTAACCTTTGTGTACCACAGTACCGGTGACATCCTTTTCATTATATTTTGGCAATTAATAGACGATTTTATTCAGCTTTGGAAGAATATATATCTAACAAATAAAAGGCTACAAAATATTTCGATATATATTTTTAGCTACCATATATCCTTCCTAAGATTCATAAAATCGTCTAAACGTAGCTAGAAAGAAATGAGACAGACATCGCCGGTACAGAAGGGGTTAAAGTTACGGCTAGACATTATGTCCTCAAGAGATAGGTATGGCGTAGGGTTAAAATTCTGAATTCTGAAATTAATACAAATCTTCGGTAAGGAGAAAAAAAAAAGTGAAAGTTTGCATGAATCTTCATTTCTATTTCTATCTTTATTTAACCCTTTGAATATTATGACGCATTTTGACTGTTTATGCTGGCTATCGTTAGAAGCTGTTATACAATTTAGGAAGGATCAGTGGGACTTATATAGATAAAGATTACCTCATTTATTCCTCTAACTTCCGTATACCCTTCCTAATCTGGAAAAAAAATCATATATTAATAGCCGGAATAAACTGTCACAATCTTAAAAGGGGTCAATTCTGTCATGGTTATAATATGTTGTGAAAAATCCTGCAAGGGCTTTCATCTCAACTTTCTTCATTGTAAAGCTATTTGCCAGAGGGTCGGAGGGTGGAAGAAAGCAATTTGTGCTCCCCTTTTCCTCCACTTCCTCTATGTTTGTAAGTTTACTATTTCCACTGAAAGTAAGTCATGGCCAATTCACTTAGATTGCAAGGTCTGTGTGGTCAGTGTATATATGTCAATATAAGTAAAACTCTCTCATAGTAACATATCATTTTAAACCCTCTGAGAATCGGTGGTGCATTTCTTTTCTGTTTTCTGGCTATTATTAGACAATTTTATTCAAATCAGAGAGCGTGTTTGGAAGTCAGAGGGTTGATTGAGATAGCCTTTACCCACTTAATTCCCACAGATCCTTCCTAAGTTGTATAAAACTGTTTAATGATAGCCAGAACTATGTGTCAAAGTGCGTCAAAAGCTTCAAACGTTTAACCCTCTCAGTACCGGTGCCGTCGTTTTAAATTAATTCAGGCTATTAGATGATTTGATTCAGTTTAAACAGAGATTCCATCAATTAAACGGCTTTGTTCTATCTTACTATGTTTACCCTTGTTACTTCCACAGATCCTTCTTAAGCTACACAATATCGTCTAAATAAATATAGCTAGAACAATAAAGTTAGGAGCACTGACGCGGCGCACGATCATCTCATTGTGTTTGACCTTTGGAGCCTATGGTGAGAGAGTTACCTAGTTTTGTACACAGGTATGTATGTATGTATGTATGTATGTAGGTATGTATATAGGTAGGTATGTATGTATGTATGTATGCATGTATGTATATAGGTAGGTATGTGTGTATGTAGGTAGGTAGGTATGTATGTATGTATGTATGTAGGTAGGTAGGTAGGTAGGTAGGTAGGTAGGTAGGTATGTATGTATGTAGGTAGGTAGCTAGGTAGGTAGATATGCATGTATGTATGCACTCAGGCACATAACCCATAGCTGGGGGTGGCCGACTCGAGACAGAGACCGAACAGAAACAACATTTAAAGTTCAAATGCTTAGGGTCAGGGACCACTTTCGCATTCCTTCACCCCTTATTCTGTCTCGTCTATAGTCTGTTACTCTTCAACTGACGGTAAATTGGCAAGTTTCCATCATGATTTCTCGGTTAGTTTGAAGATTTTGTAGTGACATTTGGTGCTAATTATATATACTTGGTCTTAATATGATGCAGAAATATAGAAGTTTCATATATTTCCATGAGGTATCGATAAACTAGGTGCCAAGGATTTCATTGTACCGTCAGTTGAAATTAAATCAGCTGTAGTAGGTGAATTTTACATGGGTTGGAGGATTCCCAGACCCCTGCCCCCGGAATAAAAGGTAGGACAGCAAAAGAGATAGACACAAACGGCTCTAAGGTTGGGTAGAGGATGCCAAACCTCACTCTGGATAGTACCAGCCCTCACAGGTACTACTGCATATAATACAGGTTACCACAGTATACTTTCCCTGCTAAGTCGTCACAAATGTCCAGCTGCAAGATTATGACGCGTTTTGACACTTTATTCTGGCTTTCGTTAGATAATTTTAGATAGTTTAGGAAGTATCTGTGGAAAGTATATAGGTAAAAACTATATCAACTAACCCTCTGACTTCCATATACCTTTCCAAATCTAAATAACAGCCAGAAAACAGAAAATAAATGCGTAATCGGATCTTGAGAGGGTTAATATTATATTTTATGGGAGGACTGCTCCCAACCGGTTCATCCTTCTCTGGAAATGAACATATTTAGTTTTCAGGATTAGGAGCCTAGCGCACTATGCCCTTTTCCAAATAAGTATGCCAAAACTCTTGAACTCTAACCTCTATAACTCACAAACGACTAATGTAATCGCGGTATTATTTCTGCTATTTGGGAAGGGTCAACCAGGGAATAAGAGTGGACATTTAGAGCCCATTTGCCCGGTCCTGTTCAAATCACAGAGAATAGGGTTCACGATTTATGGCCTACCTACTTGGAACAGGGTATAACCATTTCCTGACACTCCAGCCACCAAGCACTGTATCATCTCCCATCCTGTGGCTACCCATAGTTTCTTTTATGTACACAACTTTTAAATAACTTCCCCTGCTTCTCCATCACTAGTTCATGTGTTTTCTGTTTATAGGTTTCCATTTATCAACTGCAATCGATGTTACCTCTTTCTTTTTTTCTACTTCTCCCATCTCTACTGCATTAACCCCATCTGGTATCCTCTCTATCTGTCATAAAACTCACTCACTGTTCACCACCACCACAATGCTGTGTATAGTTGGTTCGGTCTGCAACAAAGGCTCTCTCAATATTTACGTCTCTGCCTTTGTGATGTCATTCGATTCTAGGCCACTCCGGCAAAATGTTGTGTATTTCGTTTTCTCTTTGCATCCAATGTTCAGTTTGTTTCTTAATCCTATCTGGTCCGAGGGAAGTCTTTTTTGGACCTACTCTTTTTCGATATATTTGTTTGGAGATTTTAAGACGTTTTACTACATTTGTTTGGCGATAGTAAGACGCTTCAATCCATGCAGATGTCAATGTGTTGTTGTTTCAGTAATAAAGCTCTTGTAATATCGGCTTGACTCAACTCACCCTAAAAAGGTCACCATGGAGCAATGAGCTGAGCCATTATTATTATTATTATTATTATTATTAGTAGTATTATTATTATTATTATAACAAGTTAAGGACAAACATTCTTAAATTTCACGAATGTTGTATCATAGGCTCACATTGTTATGGTTTCATGTTTTTCTTCTTTTCTCTCTCTCTTTTTCTGGAGCACTTAAAGGCTTAGGCTGGAGAACGGCTTCCTCTCACTGACTGAGGAAGCCGTTCTCCAGCCTAAGCCTTTAAGTGCTCCAGAAAAAGAGAGAGAGAACAGAAGAAAAACATGAAACCATAACAATGTGAGCCTATGATACAACATTCGTGAAATTTAAGAATGTTTGTCCCTAACTTGTCATCATACTACTACTACTACTACTACTACTACTACTAATAATAATAATAATAATAATAATAATAATGGCTCAGCTCATTGCTCCATGGTGACCTTTTTAGTGAAGTATGGCTATTGTGTATATTCCATTAGTAACGAAATTACTTTTCACTGGGTGGGGGTTGCTATCGTCGGGGAATACGGGACTATCTACACCACGAATACAAAAACCTTAGGGTCGCCACAACCCTACCCCAAGAGAGGGATGGGCTGGGAGGAGGAACGAGTGTTGTTGGGGGATAGGGCGGCCTGGAAGAGGTTTGGTCGTGGCCACCCAGTCAGGGATTAGGATGTCTGGCAATAGATTGATTTATAGCCATTCTGATTGTGTATAGTTTTATTTGATTGAGTAATATCAACACACATATCTCTGCTATATTATACAATATCAAACATCAATACAAAACTCAGAATGGCTACATTTCAGTATTTTGTTAGGTTTCATGGTACCTCTTGTATCAAGTTCTTCAAAGGGTTAAATATACTCGATTGGCAGTAGTAAGACAGCATTTATGTAAAATTGGCTTGGAATGATATCGTATTACTTAAAATGTTTTGCTGTGTAATCTTTGTCTTTCCATGTGAAATGAAGGAGACAAAAGGCAGTTTGCCTGTAACGAGTGTATCCCCCAGAGTCAAAAGAGTGACGAGAACCAAATTCAAGGGACGTTGTTGTCAAAGACTTGCAAACAACGTTACAGCCCGTGGTATATACTGTATGTGGTAATAATTATGTGGTAATACATACCGGTATGTGGTATATACTGAATGTGGTAATACATATGTGGTATATACTGTATGTGGTAATAATTATGTGGTAATACATACCGGTATGTGGTATATACTGAATGTGGTAATACATATGTGGTATATACTGTATGTGGTATGTGGTAATACCGTATGTGGTATATACTGTATGTGGTATATACTGTATGTGGTAATACATATGTGGTATATACTGTATGTGGTATATACTGTATGTGGTAATACATATGTGGTATATACTGTATGTGGTATATACTGTATGTGGTATATACTGTATGTGGTAATACATATGTGGTATATACTGTATGTGGTAATAATTATGTGGTAATACATACCGGTATGTGGTATATACTGTATGTGGTATATACTGTATGTGGTAATACATATGTGGTATATACTGTATGTGGTATATACTGTATGTGGTAATACATATGTGGTATATACTGTATGTGGTATATACTGTATGTGGTATATACTGTATGTGGTAATACATATGTGGTATATACTGTATGTGGTAATAATTATGTGGTAATACATACCGGTATGTGGTATATACTGTATGTGGTATATACTGAATGTGGTATATACTGTATGTGGTAATACATATGTGGTATATACTGTATGTGGTATATACTGTATGTGGTATATACTGTATGTGGTAATACATATGTGGTATATACTGTATGTGGTATATACTGTATGTGGTAATACATATGTGGTATATACTGTATGTGGTATATACTGTATGTGGTATATACTGTATGTGGTAATACATATGTGGTATATACTGTATATGGTAATATATATGTGGTAAAATCTGTATGTAGTAATACATATGTGGTATATACTGTATGTGGTAATACATAATATTATGTGGTAAATACTGTATGTGGTAATACAGATGTGGTATATACTGTATGTGGTAATATATATGTGGTATATTCTGTATGTGGTAATACATATGTGGTATATACTGTATGTGGTATATACTGTATGGTAATATATATGTGGTATATACTGTATGTGGTAATACATATGTGGTATATACTGTATGTGGTAATACGTATGTGGTATATACTGTATGTGGTATATACTGTATGTGGTATATACTGTATGTGGTATATACTGTATGTGGTATATACTGTATGTGGTATATACTGTATGTGGTATATACTGTATGTGGTATATACTGTATGTGGTATATACTGTATGTGGTATATACTGTATGTGGTATATACTGTATGTGGTATATACTGTATGTGGTATATACTGTATGTGGTATATACTGTATGTGGCATATACTGTATGTGGTAATATATATGTGGTATATACTGTATGTGGTATATACTGTATGTGGTATATACTGTATGTGGTATATACTGTATGTGGTATATACTGTATGTGGTATATACTGTATGTGGTATATACTGTATGTGGTATATACTGTATGTGGTATATACTGTATGTGGTATATACTGTATGTGGTATATACTGTATGTGGTATATACTGTATGTGGTATATACTGTATGTGGTATATACTGTATGTGGTATATACTGTATGTGGCATATACTGTATGTGGTAATATATATGTGGTATATACTGTATGTGGTATATACTGTATGTGGTAATATATATGTGGTATATACTGTATGTGGTATATACTGTATGTGGTATATACTGTATGTGGTATATACTGTATGTGGCATATACTGTATGTGGTAATATATATGTGGTATATACTGTATGTGGTAATATATATGTGGTATATACTGTATGTGGTATATACTGTATGTGGTATATACTGTATGTGGTAATATATATGTGGTATATACTGTATGTGGTAATATATATGTGGTATATACTGTATGTGGTAATATATATGTGGTATATACTGTATGTGGTATATACTGGATGTGGTATATACTGGATGTGGTATATACTGGATGTGGTAATATATATGTGGTATATACTGGATGTGGTATATACTGTATGTGGTATATACTGGATGTGGTATATACTGTATGTGGTATATACTGGATGTGGTAATATATATGTGGTATATACTGGATGTGGTATATACTGTATGTGGTATATACTGGATGTGGTATATACTGGATGTGGTAATATATATGTGGTATATACTGGATGTGGTATATACTGTATGTGGTATATACTGGATGTGGTATATACTGGATGTGGTAATATATATGTGGTATATACTGGATGTGGTAATATATATGTGGTATATACTGGATGTGGTATATACTGTATGTGGTATATACTGGATGTGGTATATACTGTATGTGGTAATATATATGTGGTATATACTGGATGTGGTATATACTGTATGTGGTAATATATATGTGGTATATACTGGATGTGGTATATACTGTATGTGGTAATATATATGTGGTATATACTGGATGTGGTATATACTGTATGTGGTATATACTGGATGTGGTATATACTGTATGTGGTAATATATATGTGGTATATACTGGATGTGGTATATACTGTATGTGGTAATATATATGTGGTATATACTGTATGTGGTAATATATATGTGGTATATACTGGATGTGGTAATATATATGTGGTATATACTGGATGTGGTAATATATATGTGGTATATACTGTATGTGGTAATATATATGTGGTATACAGTATACTGTATGTGGTAATATAATAGTATAGCCATTGTCTCCACCATTGTTCCAGAGCTGTGTAAATATTAGCTTACATAAATTGTCCTGGTGGTCGAGGGCACGCCGAGGGTGCTCTTATATTGGTAGACATTTATCACCGAGGTTTCTATATACAGTATATACATTATATATATATATATAATATATATATATATATATATATATATATATATATATATATATATATATATTGAGAATATATCACAAATACACGTGAGCCACTAAATGTTTCTAGTCTCTCAGTGGGGATCGAACCATCGACCATCAGGATGATAGCCGACGCTTTAATCAATTACACCACGGCAGTCAAAAGACACTCAGCCTTCTATCCTATTTATGTTAGGGAGAAGGGAAACCCACTAGGCGAATATATTTCAATTCAAACCTAGTTGTAGGATCCTACAACATAAATAGGATAGAAGGCTGAGTGTCTTTTGACTGCCGTGGTGTAATTGATTAAAGCGTCGGCTATCATCCTGATGGTCGATGGTTCGATCCCCACTGAGAGACTAGAAACATATATATATATATATATATATATATATATATATATATATATATATATATATATATAACAGGGTAATATTATGGGCCATTATGAGTACCAAGTGTACCAGATTTTTTTTGGTATGCAGTATGTTCATATATACAAACAACAACCCTGAGAAAATACCGATGGCCTGGGAAGAACATGATAGCTTTTGCAGCTTTTATATTTATATCACGCACTGACCTGAATATTACCAACCTTATATAATTATGTTTTTTTTTTTAGGAAGATACACATTCATATTTTGCTGGAAAAGAAAACTACATACCCAACCCAGGGAAGTGTTTGCATTTTTTTACCCTGGGAGGTATTTCCTTTTCACATCTTCATCTCTCTGAAATACTGTTGGACACTAGAAACAGCAGTACTTTGGAGGGCAAGTAACTTTGAAGGGTCGCAATATTTGTTGTTGCTTGTTTTCCCTTGTATTTCTTTCCTCCTTTGTACACTTAACATGTGGAGATTAACCCATTGAAGATTATAATGCATGTTGACAGTTTATTCTGGCTATCATTAGACGATTGTATACAGCTTAGGAAGGATCTGTGGGAATTATAAGGGTAAAAAAACTACCTCAATGAACCCTCTGACTTTCATTAAACCTTGCTAATCTGAATAAAACCGTCTAATAATAGCCAAACCGTCTAATAATAGCCAACACAATGAAAAGAAATGCTTAATCGGTTCTTGAAAGCGTTAAGCAGAACATATATTTTCGTGTAAGCGATATTTGTTGAGGTATCAAGTTGAAATTAAGGTTGATAGTTGTTTTTTTCTGGACTCTCTTCTTCCTCATGTTTAACCCCATTAGTTTTGAGATTTAAAAAAGCTCCTTCCATTAGTTTGGCGATTTTATGACCTTGCACCCTATATATTTTATGACCTTGCACCCTATATATTTTATGACCTTGCACCCTATATATTTTATGACCTTGCACCCTATATATTTTATGACCTTGCACCCTATATATTTTATGACCTTGCACCCTATATATTTTATGACCTTTGCACCCTATATATTTTATGATCTTGCACCCTATATATTTTATGACCTTGCACCCTATATATTTTATGACCTTGCACCCTACAGTATATATTTGTCAAAATTAGGACCTTTCTTGCCATTTACGTGTCGATTTTTTCATGGCGAGTTATAGAGAGCCTATAGTTATAGTAGAAACCGGCCTTCGGCTGGGGTACAAGTTTATCTCGAAGGGGAGTCTAGGGGGTGTTTTTTTTAAGCCTAATGGAGGTCTTGCGAGGCAACTAAAAACTAAAGAAATATATTAATAAATAGACCAAAGAAACAACCACCACCCCCTAATAGCTCTATCCTTGTCTTCCACTTTCCTTTATTTAGGGTTCTGCTATCTCTACCAGAATTATATCCTGACAACCTCACTTGGATCGTAAGGTCTGTGTGGTCCGTGTATCTATGTTAATATCACTCACTCTCACTCACTCTCTTAGGTTAATTATCAGTAGTATACAATATTTCTCAACTTCGTTCTTTACTATGAATTTCCCAGTAGAAATTTTCTCATTCTGCTGGGGGCCTTGTTTGCCCAACTAATGTTTTCGCCTAAACAAGGTCAGAGGAAGTGGTGGGTGGGAAGAGAGCCTTCTGTTTTGCTGTCTTAAGCTTCCACTTTGTCGCAAATCCCATCTTAAAATTAATTCTGGACTGCCTAGTAAGGACCTCAAGGTTTGTGCAGTCGGTGTATCAATGTAACTCTATGTAGTTCACCATTCAATTCTGCTCCATTGCCTCCTTAGACAGATTGCTACCATTTTTAGTCAGTGCTTCAGTACCCATACATTCTTGTAGACTGGTTACTTATCATTATTGTACACACGGAGCTCTATTGCCTCTGCCTCTCTCTCTCTCTCTCTCTCTCTCTCTCTCTCTCTCTCTCTCTCTCACTTGCCGCCCCCCACCACTACCCCCCCCCCCCTGCGCCACCTCCCCCCCCCCCCCCCCCATTGCCCACATAGCCACGTGGGACGAGAACACCAAACCAGACTGGTTACCGGGGTGACGCTTATTCCTTGCTGACTCTCGAGTAGGAGATTTATTATCAACATAGACTGGCCATATCGCTCTAAGCCTAGACGAAGCAAAAACAACCTTGTCGTTATTACACCACGGGAACGGCATTCACCTTGGCTACACAAAATTAATTCAAGCGTTCAAAGCAACATATTGGACCCCCAACCTTAACCCCCTCGCCAAACAAAGTCGAGTCCTGCCTATCTTGCGCGGGATGCGAAGATACCACACGCTCCCCCAGGCCTTCCCACACCATCACAGCCACGTCGCCATGGCAACTATTGTCTCTCGATACAGTAGGCCCTTTCCCGATGTTCAACTTGTTACGATTTGTGCTAACCTTTGTAGATATATACTCAAAATTCCTGATCGCAGTTCCGTTAAAAGACCATAAGATCGTAGCAGACACAATGCTCAATCACGTCATCCCCAATTTCGGCCTTCCCCAAGTCCTACATACAGACAATGGCCCGGAATTCTCGGGACCAATCTGGGCTGCCCTCTCTAAATCACTGAGCTACGACATATCCCATTCGTCCCCATATTGCCCAAAGGGTAATGAGATCTGCGAACGAATGAAGTCACAGGTCTATAAATAACCAGATCAAAACCAAACTCCTCGCGGGGAATACGAAAGATTGGCCCAGTCAGTTGCCCATGATCCAGTTTGGTCTAAATTTAACCCCACGAGACGATGGCATCTCACCACATGAAAAACGTTTTGGGGTCGCCCACGTACTACTTCTGCTACGCCATCTCATGCAATCCCCCTCCCTCTCCTTTGACATCCACCTCACAGTCACGCACATCAAGGCAAGACTAAAACAATTACAATCCTGCCAGGACTTGTCAGCCGACATGCAGAACATGAGAAATCCGTACAAGGTGGGTGACCAAGTGATGATAGCGAATCTGCCTATAACAAACAAACTTGAACCAAAATTCAAAGGTCCCTTCAAAATAATCAAAGTCCCTAATTGATACCAGGTCATAGTAGACTACAATGGAGAACCGAGCGTATTCCGGAACAGGCATGCAAGGCGAGTCCATAATAAGGTAACCTATCACCCTTCATCTCAACAACCTTACAACGATCTAACCTGGATACCCGCTCCAACACCACCACAACCCCAACCACCTCATACCCCTCCCCCACCACCTCCGAGCCCACCAAACCCCTCCCCACTACCTCACCACGTAACCACACATACCCCCCACAACCCCATCCCAGCACAGGAAACGCCGACACCCAACCTCACTTACCTTCCAACCACCCATTACCCCAATCCAGTACCTCACCTTCGCAACACCTACCTTCCAACCAACCCAACCGTTACCCCAAACCAATACCTCACCTTCTCAACCTTCTAACCAACCGTTACCCCAAACCAGTACCTCACCTTCCACCCACCCACCTCTACCTCAGACAACTCCCTCCCAAACATCCCCCTCAACACCACCCATACCCCTACCTCAACCTAGCGTACAACCAACAAACGCTACCCACTAACCTGCATGGGGTTACCCCCACCATATAACCTCATCCTACCCCAAAAAAAAAACTCCCAAACCCCAATAAGCCCTGCCATTCCTGAAAACGTGTCTCACCAAAATGCACATGACACCTCCATACACACGAACCATGTGTCACACAGCGAGGTTAAGAAACCTCACACCAACATCCATCACCTACCACTTCACCCACTGACCAAGTAGACACCCACATCTCACCCCCAGAAAGCCCACCTGAAAGAGGCCCCTCTACCACAATGTCCCGCTCTGGCAGAGCATCTAACCCTCCAAATAGATTAGGAATTAATTGTATATTCGCGTCCGCAGAGGTCCTTAAAAGCCCAGATACCAAATCAAAGGTCACCAGTCACCTGCCAGCTGCCGCACAGTCAATACCCCAGCTCCTGCATCCAGACTCACCTACCAAGATGTTTGTAAGATTTGTCATTTGGTTTCAGGGTAGGGGAAGAAGCGCAGACTCAAGCATCTGGCATAACTCATAGATACTTTGAAGTGGGAACCTCAACAGTCAACGCTCATCGTGGTGAGATGAGATAGCATTCCCTGGCCTCACACAAAGAGATGGTACCACGCCCTCCATCACCTGCAACCCACGGCCATCACCTTCACGGAGAAGAAGTACACCCTCCAGCCACGAAGACGTGACTTTGTTCAGGATGGGGCTAATGTTATGCCAAGACCTGAGACGCTACGTGGCCCAAACAAGCAAGTCTCCCCTCGCAGCGGCCCAGATACCCCGAGTCTCCCCCGCCCCACAAACACCAGTTGGGAAACCGCGATAGAAAACGCGGGTACAAAATACCTGTCCCCCCCTCCTCAAATCAAAGCAAACCCCCACAAATCCCCCCACCCCAAACAGGCAGCGTCTCTCAGAGGAGCCCAGCGTGACGTCACACACCCACACCGGACGCGGATTGGAAGACCGGAACGTCACCTCTACCAACCCCAGCGAGCTGACGTCATCGCCCAAGCAGCCGTCCGATTGGTCCATGGAAGGTATCCTGCAATGTATCTGGAGAGCTCTCCCATTTCTCTCCCCCCTACCCCCCTCACTGGAACCAAACCGACTTACAAAACATGTGAGACCTACGCATCGTCGTGCCCTTTTTCCGTGTAACATACCTCGGATGGAGAGCACCTGAAAAAGTGAATAGGTATTCAGGCCAGGTAGGGGAAAATTATCTTACTCCCCTCCCTGAGATCTGAATGCTTACTGGCTTCTACAGGTGTCCTCTGCTCCGACCTCTTGTATAACGGCTAAATCCCGAAGCAAGAAGACCTAGATTGCTCCCTGGCTCTAGGACCTAGAATGCTCTCGAGCTTCTTGGTAACTTGTTAATTCAAAGTTATTACCCTGACTTTCAGGCACCCTACATGTTGAGTCAAACTTGCCTTGCCAGCACTTCATAAATCTCCTTTAGGTGGGTTATTATCACCAGGGAAGTTTGGCGAGTCGTACAGTCTCTCTCTCTCTCTCTCTCTCCGCAGTGGAAGGGTAGCGCCTGTGGTATGGAGTCTTGGGCCCATATACAAGAATGCCTTTATCTCCAATACTATTACTAAGATATACATGATTTCTGATAACTTGATCCCTTGGGTCAATATACGAGCATATGTACGTCTTATAATCGATACTTTCAATGTGTCTGTTTGCAGGGATGGCCCGAGGGGTATGTGATTGAGTTGGGGGGGGGGAGGCAATCTTGACCAAATTGATACGTTCAGCATTGAAGTTTGACCAACTTGATCCATTTTATGGTTTTGCGTTGAAGTTTGAGAGTTGTAAAAATGAAGCTCATCACTCATTTAGAAGGAGCAAGCGCTTTTAACGAGGACCAACATGGTTTCAGACAATGTTGTTCGTGTCTCTCTCGCAGCTGCTGTGCCACTATGAAACTATATTGGATGGCATACAACATGGAATCAATCGCTCAGAGGTAAATCGCTCATCAGACACCACTATTAAGCTGGTATCACACCAGCACTTATTCCCTCAACATTTCTCCTTAACACTGGTCTGGCAGCTTATGAGATCAACATTTATAATATTTGTGTCACAAAATTTATCTATCATTAGTTTAGTTTCCGATACCGGTGTAAAATATTCCAGAAATGTTGCCAGAAAACTGTTTATCATCGAATGTTGACTATAAAAGCTCTCGTGTGATACCGGCTTTATACTCTTTAGTCGCTATTAAAATTTACCACCCGAATGATTACACAATTATCAGTACCTTACCTATATTATTACCTATATTACACAATTATCAGTACCTTATCTATATTATTACCTATATTACACAATTATCAGTACCTTACCTATATTATTACCTATATTACACAATTATCAGTACCTTATCTATATTATTACCTATATTACACAATTATCAGTACCTTACCTATATTATTACCTATATTACACAATTATCAGTACCTTACCTATATTATTACCTATATTACACAATTATCAGTACCTTACCTATATTATTACCTATATTACACAATTATCAGTACCTTACCTATATTATTTTCTATTGCTATAACTAACTACTCTTTCCAATGAAGTGCTATGACAAATGCTAGGCAATTGACCACTTGCGAGTTTCAGGCTATGAGGAAGTTGGAGTCGTAAACAATTATTTTATTTTTAAATATAATAAAACATTTGTTTTGTGATGGATATAAGGTATGTTGACATTGGTTTGATGTATTCATAAATGTATTACGACCGTATTTTAGCTATAATTTCTGCTAATTATCGATGTCTACGGCTCCATCTTCCTTATAGCATGAAACTCGCAGGTGGAACAGCTAGTTATCTATTGCTGGATGACCTTCTCTCCTTTATGAGAGTGGCCACACGCAAAACATTTATCTAAATATAGGGAACAATCAGTATATGTAAATTAGTTGAGGACAAAAACGACATTTAATATATAGTTTCTGTAGGTACTGGAGAGAAGATGATACATGACCTTAAAATATGTTGATATTTCCTGGTTTTAACTCATGTATCTATCTATCTATCTGTCTATTTTTCTATCTATCTATCTATATATCTAGCTAGCTAGCTAGCTAGCTATATATATATATATATATATATATAAGGGGAGGTGTGGCAGAGTGGTCTTGCCACTGGACTGGTAATCCAATGCACCCGGGTTCCAATCCCAATATGTCAATGGGAAGATATTATTGGGATGGAATTTGTGCTGTACCTAGTTTCAGTGCATTACCACAGCACACCGAAATGCCAAAACAAAATACCCTCATTGTTCCCTGATTAAATATCACTGCATGAATATTCCCATATTCAAAATATGCTACAGGGGGGCAATGCCTAGTGAGTTAATTGCTCAACAGGGGGCGTTCTGAGAGTGAGGGTCCGAGCCTGGGGAGTGAGACTGTGAGGCACGGGGGCGAAGCAGCTTCAGAGATGGAGTTGGGTTCGAGCCGTGAGTGGGTGCTTCGCATGTCTCACTCCATAGACTGGAGCAAGACCTCACGGGCCTTACCGTGTTCAGCAGTAGAGTGTAAAGGCTATCAGCCTATGCCCGAGAGAGAGTAGTTGGAATATAGAAAAAAAAAAAAAAAAAAAAAAAAATATATATATATATATATATATATATATATATATATACCGGTATATATATATATATATATATATATATATATATATTTATCTATCATTTGTTCTATTGTATATAATAACTAATGTTAATATATTTCACATATTACCAGGAAACCGTAAAATGTCTTTATTGTATAGCCAAGGAATATATGATAATGTTGAATATCTGTTTATATGCATGTAAGTTTGGTCTATATTTGTTCTCTCTGACAGGTAATTATGTAAATGCGTTTCATGTTATCAGCGAGACCCCTTCTACAGTATAAGAATACATGTTTTCCTTTCCCTGTAATTCAATAACGACTGTGTTCCCCTAATTTAATAAAAATATATATACTTTTCCAACTGATCGTATATTTTGTAGTGAAATATATTATTAATTATGAAAATTTGACAATACTATGACGCAGAGACATAGGAAAATTAATGCTTTCCATTAGAATCGATACATCAGATACTAAGGGATTCAATCGATACATCAGATACTAAGGGATTCAATCGATACATCAGATACTAAGGGATTCAATCGATACATCAGATACTAAGGGATTCAATCGATACATCAGATACTAAGGGATTCAATCGATACATCAGATACTAAGGGATTCAATCGATACATCAGATACTAAGGGATTCAATCGATACATCAGATACTAAGGGATTCAATCGATACATCAGATACTAAGGGATTCAATCGATACATCAGATACTAAGGGATTCAATCGATATATCAGATACTAAAGGATTCAATTTACCATCAACTGGAAACAAACAGACTATTATGACTTCTAGGAATACAAACGGTCAAAGTTAGCTCAATGAACACTCTTTGATCCAATGCCTTGTGGGTTACTATATTATTCTGTGTAAGAAGACCACCTCGCTCTTTTTCTCTATTTCTCTCTCTCTCTCTCTCTCTCTCTCTCTCTCTCTCTCTCTCTCTCTCTCTCTCTCTCTTTCTGGGTTGTATCCATTTGGCCCCATTCAGCCTACTGTTTTAAGATGTTTATCCCCATCTAGGTGTCGATTTTCTTACTGGCGAGCAATAGCGAGCCAGCATGTTATGGATGAAGAATTAGACAGCAGGCTAAATGTGTACATTTTTCGATAGAAAAATGTCTCCGGCGAAGCCGGATTTCTCCAAACAATGATGGCTCGCTTTCACTCGCCAGGATAAAATCAACACGTGGATGGGGATAAACGTCTTAAAACAGTAGGCTGAAAGGGGCCAAATGGATACAACCCAAAGAGAGAGAGAGAGAGAGAGAGAGAGAGAGAGAGAGAGAGAGAGAGAGAGAGAGAGAGAGAGAGAGAGAGCGATAGAGAGAGAGAGAGCGATAGAGAGAGACAGAGAGAGAGAGAGAGAGAGAGAGAGAGAGAGAGAGAGAGAGAGACAGACAGACAGAGAGAGAGAGGGGGTGTGTGGGAAAAGGTGGTCCCCTTAAATATTATAGAGGATTTTGCTTGGCTTTGCCATGTACGACCAATGTATATTAGTTTGTCCCATCGGCTAATATAATTATAAGAGTCTTGCCCATATTCCGTCAAGCTAAAGCCGGTATCACACGAGAGCTTTTATAGTCAACATTCTATGATCAAAAAAATTCTGGCAACATTTCTGGAATATTTTGCACTAGTATCGGAAACTAGACTGATGGTAGATGAATTTAGGTAACATAAACATATTTAATGTTTACCTTATGAGCTGTCAGACCAGTGTTAAGGATAAATGTTGAGTGAAAAAGCGCTCGTGTGATACCGGCTTAATAAAATGCCCATCCAGACTCACTTTGAGAAAATGTGCACACGTTTCGATTGGAAAATATCGCGGCCGAAAGCCTATTTCTTCTAAGTTACAGGCTTGATATCGCTCACCCAGAAATAAATCGACACCTGCATGGGGTAAAACGTCCTATCATCTACAAACTAATGGGGTGACACGTCTTAAAATCTCCAAAAAAATGGAACGAATAGGGGAAATCCAAAAAGACCCACCCTCGAATCAAATAGGGTTAACTCTCTGCCTCCTCTTGGTTCCTTCCCACATTAACCCCTTCAAGATTGTATGACGCATTACTTTTCTGTGTTAATCTATCTTCCATTTAATTATTTTATTCAAGGGAAAATAGTGTATTTTTGTGTTGTTAATTTGGTTCCATAATATGTGTGTTGTGTATCGAGCTTCTGGATTTTGCTTTCAGTAATCTTTTTCATTCAGTTGATGATAATTTTAGAAATCAATATAGACAAGAGTTGGAGTATGATGACAAGTTAGTGTGTCTGGTGCTGTACAGTCGCCCAAATATGTGATGTCGTGGCACCAAGTATATTTCGATCAATAATTGGTATCAGTAATATCTATGCATTAATTCATTGTTTCGAGTGAGATATACAAACATGTTCCTAACTTTACACACCTTATTCAACATATGACAGACATTAATACAGCAGACAGCAAGCAAAACGTAATGCCAGCGGCGAATGACTTGTTTGGCCAACCGTACATGATACGGTTAACTGAACACGATGGCTAATTTGATACGGTTAACTGAACACGATGGCTAATTTGAATGAAACGTTGCACACACACCATTTGCGTAATACACACACACACACACACACACACACACAAAACCACACACACACATATCTCTCTCTCTCTCTCTCTATATATATATATATATATATATATATATATATATATATATATATATATATATATATATATATATATATATATATATATACATATATATAAAGAGAGAGAGAGAGAGAGAGAGAAAATGTATGTACACTATATATATTATTATATATACTACATATCGCCAGTGCCTTGTGTGTCAGACTATCACATCAACATCACTGGTTCAGGTAGAAGTTTACATTAGTCGCATACTGTAATTGGACACAACCATGTTATGTACACCACAACAATAACATAATACACCCAAGCCTCCACATAAACACCCTTTGCTGTATTCAAGGTCGCGTTTTTTGTAGTTTATTCTGTTTATATCCTTTTCCAAATAGGTTGGCCAAAAATCGTGAACTCTAACTTTTATAACTTTTGGAACAGGGTATAGTATAAGGCGGGTTTTAAAGTATACAAGTGATCTGTAGAAGTCGAAGGTAAATATTATTGTGATAGCCTGTTCTCTTTGACGCTGTACCTTTAAACATGCATTGTCAACAAACACAGAACTTTGTCTGCTGCGCATCAATATTGTTTAAACAAAGATATAGTTTGTTACACTCTTTTATAGCTGGAAAGTCTAAAAGGACCTTCTTAAATATATATATATAATAATCTAATATTATATGGAGTAACTTTAATTATCATTATGTTGAAATTATTCTTTGCCATTTCCATAACGTAAAATATAAATTAAATTTGTTTTATACATTTGCTTAGATAGTTCATTGAAAGTATGTATATTTTTCCAGGTAAGAGACCCCTATGTATCTTTTAGCTTCCTCACTCCACCATAACTTTTGGCTCCTACCTTCAAAGTTACTTCAACTTTTTCGGACTAAGCCTTCCTCTCTCCTTTATCATAGATCATAATCTCCTTACCTCGCACGAAGCACCCCCCCCCCCCCCCCCCCCCCTCCCCGTCCCTCTTACACTTTCCTTTCCGGGCTTATACTGTATACTGTATATATATATATATATATATATACATATGCGTGTGTATGTATTTGAACCTGTACATAATATATGTAACTATATGTATTTCGCCCCTGACACTATCTATGCCTCCCTATCGGAATGTCTGGACCTTCAAATAACACGTTCCTTTAGCTGACAGACACCTCCTAACTATTTGTATTGTGTGTGAGAGAGAGTTACAGTTACATAGATACACAGACCTTGCGGTCCCTACTAGGTAGTCCGGACTAAATGCTAGAATATAATTTGCTACAAAGTGAAAGGCCAGGATAGCAAAGAAGAAGGCTATCTCCCCACCCACCTATTCCTCCGATCATGAAATTAAGTTGGGGAAAGAAGTCACCCAGCAGAATGAGAATAAAATAACAACTTCTACTGGGAACTTTATAGTAAAGAACGAAGATGCTAAATATTATACACTACTGATTCTTAACCTATGTGTGTGGGTTTTTTTTTTTTTTTTTTTTTTTTTTTTTTAATATATTACTCCCACCTCTTTAAAATGAATGTCTAGACTTCTTTTGAAAGTGTCAATTGTCTTACATTGTACCACTTTCTCAGGCAATTTGTTCCACTCGAGGGCCACACTGTAGGTGAAGAAGTTCTTTTGACATCGAGATTCGCCCTTCTGGTTTTTAATTTCATTCCATTTCCCCGAGTTAATGAACTATTGTCTATTTGGAAAAGTGAATCTACATCAATTTTGTCAAATCCCTTTAGTATCTAAAAACACTCGATTAATTGACCTCGCAATCTTCTTTTCTTAAGTGCAAATATTTTTGTTTTGTTTAGTCTTTCATAATAAGATTTATTTCTTAGTGACGGAATTAACTTTGTCGCTCTGCTCTACGCTGCACCGACTCTAGCTTTCCAATGTCCTTGCTCAGGTAAGGAGACCAAAATTGCACACCATATTCAAGATGGGGCCCCACTATGCTTTTATATAAAGGTACTATAATGTTCTCAATTTTATAAGTAAAATTTCTCTTAATATATCCCAATGCTCGATTGGCCTTATTCGCAGCTGCTGCACACTGATCTGAGTCTTTAGGTTTTCAGATATAAGAACCCCCAAGTCTTTAACTAATGCACTTGTTTTGATTGGCTGACCTTTCATCTTGTATTCATATTTTTTGTTTTATTACCTATTTGCAAGACCTGGTGGCATTTGTCAACATTGAATGGCATCTGCCATTTTTCCGACCACTCTACTATTTTATTTAAATCAGAATGCAGTTTATTTCTATCTTCTTCGGTTAATACTGATTTTCCTATCTTTGTGTCATCAGCGAACTTTGAGATAGCATTATCTAGTTCAACATCGATGTCATTTATATAGATTAGAAACAAAACTGGCCCCAGGACCGATCCCTGAGGCACTCCACTATAAACAGGCTCCCACTCAGATTGTAATCCATTTATCACTACTCTCTGCCTTCTGTTTGTCAGCCAGCTTTTTATCCAGGTATGAATCTTGCCTTTAATGCCCAACATTTCCAATTTCTTCAATAATTTTCCATGAGGTACCTTATCGAATGCCTTTCGGAAATCTAAGTAAATTATGTCTAATGATTTAGTAGAATCATTATGTGTAAATAGTTTATTATAAAATTCGATCAAATTTGTTAAGCATGACATACTGGATCTAAAGCCATGTTGGCTTTCTCTTATTAATTTGTTTGACTCCAGATAATCTACTATCTTGTCTCTCAGAATTGTTTCCATCATTTTTCCTATGATTGACGTTAAACTGATTGGTCTATAATTATTTGCTTGGGCTTTATTCCTTTCTTAAATATTGGTGTAATATTTGCAGTTTTCCAATCACTAGGTACGGTTTCTTGATTGAACGACAAGTTAAATATGTTAGTTAAGGACTGTGATATTTCTTCTTTCACGTTTTTTCAGAATTCTTGGGTGAATATTATCTGGCCCAGGGGTTTTATTAATGTTTAGATTGTTCAGCTTACATAACACTTCACTTTTGCTTATGGTAAAGTTTCCTATTTCATGCGTTGTTGCGTTTGTTTCAAGAGTAGTGTTATGTTCTTCCTTAGTAAAAACGGAACAAAAATATTCACAAAGCAAATTAGCAATGTTTTCATCTCCTGTTACTGTCTGGTCATTATTTATTAATGACCCTATTCCGTTTTTAATTTAAATATTACCATTAACGTAACCGTATAATTGCTTTGGATTTTGTTTACTTTCATTTGCTATATACATTTCGTAATTACGCTTCTCTGTCCTGATTAATTACTTTACTTTTTTCTACTTTGTTTGTATAGATAGCTGAAGTTTTAATTATTTATGTCATTTTTAGTTCGTTTATGATATTTATTTATTTCCCTTAGCGCCTTGCAAATATTCTGATTGAACCAGGGAGGTTTGTTTTTTATAGTATTTACTTTAATTTTAGTCGGTATATTATTCTGGGCACTCATGAATAGATCTTTAAATTTATCCCACAGTTCACTTGTTTTGTCAATATTACTTAGCTGAATATGCAAGTCACTGAGGGTTTTCCTAAGTTCGCTGTAATTTGCATTTTTAAAATCTGGAATTTTCATTTCCTGTTTTTCAATAGTATAATTGCAATTTATGTCGATTTTAATAAGCTTGTGATCAGAGGTAGATAAGTGTTCACCGACGTCAAGTTTTTATATCAAGTTTTCATTTGTACTGATAACGAGATCTAGTATGTTTTTATCGCGCGTCGGTTCAGAAACACTTTGATGTAGAAAATTGTCTTGTATGAAATTAATCATTTTTCGCGAATTGTAACTATTTCCTGTCATAAGAGAGAGAGAGAGAGAGAGAGAGAGAGAGAGAGAGAGAGAGAGAGAGAGAGAGAGAGAGAGAGAGAGCGAGAGCGAGAGCGAGAGAGAGAGAGAGAGGCAGACAGAATTGCGAGTAGTTGTTGTTGTTGTTGCTGTTCCCCAAGCTGCCTGGCCGAACAGCCCCAAGGCCCCGAGCAAGACCAAGGCCATAACCGAGCGCCCCCACAGAACCCTCCTTGCCGACCACAATAAAGCCTGGGTGACCGAAGCCACTCCATGGCGGGGAGCTGAGGAGGGTCAGGAAACGCCCGGGAAACCAAAGCCCCACCCAGGGCCCTGTGCCCCTCAGCAATTATTAAGAGAAAGTTGAGGGGCAAAGGAAAAATGTGACACTTTGGCTTCCAATCTTGGTAGATTGGGAGGGCAATCCACGGAAGAGACGCCGTCACTTGAGATCTAGAAAATATATAAGTAAAGGAACAGTCAGAATAAGCTATGGGTATGGCAGAGATCGCTCAGTTATGACTCTGATAGACCAGCCCATCACCACACGACTAGAACCCAATCCTCTCAGCAACAGCTAGGAAAGGCCCTAGAAAGCCGCCTTTGGCGGGGGGATAGCTCCCCTATTTCAACCCCTTTCGGGGCCAATCCTATCACTCGATCAATCAATCAGCGAGGTCTTACGCTTTTAGATTTAACTTCCGGGGTTATTTCTCCCCATACAAGTTCTAGACCTAATTATTTTTCGTTTCAAACAACTCTCTACATTATTTATCAATTTGTCAAAGCCGTAAGAAACGTTGTTGAGTCTACTTCGCGGACACAAGCCATACTTAAAATTGGTGCTCAAAAACTACGATCACATGTCTCGTTTCTTTCAGAAAGTAGACGCTGATTTGATACGTAGTCACACTAGCGATAGCTCATGGTTCAGCACAACCATTCGGTACCAAAGGAGCTGAGGCATCTGTTATAGTCATTGTTGAGTGATCGTCTTTCACATTCTTATAATAAGATGCACAAGCGCAAATCGTATCGTATATTAGTATTAACTCATTCACACCAATTTTAAGCTAAAGCGACGATTAAAATCTTGGGCTGACCAACTTTAGTTATGCTTCTCACTACCAAGATCTCACTATACAAGATTGCTAGATTCCTTCTACATACATGCACACATTTCACTGCTACATTCATCAAGCCACCAAATGTGTGAGTGATGATCTTAGTTCAAGAGACGTTTAGTCCTACTGGTCCTACTTCATTGCTTAGTGCTCAACCCCTTCAGCATGATGAAATAATTGACTATTATATTCTGGTTACCATTAAACGACTTTACTAGCTTATAATGTACGTCTAGATATCAAAGGGGTAAATACGACCTATATAAACCCTCTGATAATACGGATCCTTCTTAAGGGGAGATCTCCACTTGAGGGATTTTGTTCTTGACCCCTTTCTCCCTCATGTTTAGCCCCATTGCTTTTGATATTATAAAACGTTTGCCCCATTAGTTTAGCGATTTTAAGAACTTTCACCCCATATTAAGACCTTTCGTGCAATTCAGGTATCGATTTTATCCTGGCGAGCGATAGCGAGCCTGTAATTTAAGAGGAACCGGCCTTCGGCCGGGACATTTTTCTACCGAAAAATGTACAAATTTATCTTGAAAGGGACTCAAGGGGGTGTAATTTTAAGCTTGATGGAGGTCTAGGGAACAAACTAAATACCTCCCCTTAAGCTACGTAAAGTCGTTTAGTGTTAGCCAGAATCAGAGTTAAAAAAAGTGTCATTATGCTGAAGGAGTTAAAGAGCCAGCAAGAACCTCTCCTGTGACTGACCAAGGATGACAACGTTATCAGTAAAATAGAGGTTAAGGGCGGATGGGCCGTTATTCTGGACCCCCTTCTCCCTCATCTTTAGCCCCGTTAGTTTTGAAATTTTAAGACGTTTGCCCCATTAGTTTGTCGATGTTAAGACCTTTCACCCCATTCTTTGTCAATATTAAGACTTTTTGTGCTTTTTTAGGTGTCGATTTTCTCACAGGCGAACGATAGTGAGCCTGCAATTTTGAAAGAACCGGCCTTCGGCCGAGAAATTTTTCTACCGAAAAATGTAAAATTAATCTAGAATGGAGATCTAATGGATGTTTATTTTAAAGTTTAATGGAGTTCTAAGGAGGAGACTAGAACAATAATAAATAAATGAGAATATCAACCAAAAAGTGAACCATCCCCCTTTAATAGACCTGACATTGATGACTGATGCTCCACAGCGATTGGTCCTACTGCCCGGCCCAGTTGCCACTCCAAGGCACCAGCACACAGCCGGGCATTACTCTCAAAATAACAGGGAGCAATAAAGATATTTGTCCACCACACTCGACTGAATAGGTTTATGATCACCTCGAGAATACCACGGAAACCCTAAACTCCTAAAATGTTCATAGTGTCTCATCATGCAACGTATATTCAAAAGTCAAAGGCATTAATATGAACAAAATAGTTAGAAAAAACCCAGAGTGGTCTGAGCTGGTCTGTTGGTGAATTCTTGACCATGCCACCAGATTCCTCTCCATGAAAATAATACTAATTAAAATGCAGTAGTGCAGTATACTGCATTGTAAAGTGTTATCTACGGTCCATTAACCCATTCTGTACCGGTGCCGTTCTTTTAACTATATTCTGGCTACTATAAGACGATTTTATTCAGCTTAAATAGGGCCTTCAACAATTAATAGGCTTCGAACTATCTCAAACAACCACATATCCTTCCTAAGCTGCATAAAATCTTCTAAATATTGCTAGAATAAAGTATAAAAGACGTGGCTGGTACATGAAGGGTTAACACTGCCCTACTTCCTTACAATCACCGAAACAGTCTGTTTTGTCTATTACAACAACACTTTAATATGAACATGTGTCAACTATATTGTTACTTCCTTACAATCACCGAAACAGTCTGTTTTGTCTATTACAACAACACTTTAATATGAACATGTGTCAACTATATTGTTTTGTCTATTACAACAACACTTTAATATGAACATGTGTCAACTATATTCTTCAACTTCTTCAGATCTAACTTTCTAACCTTGGTTACGTATGGGCTTCCTATTGGTGCTAAACATCCTATTATGTACAGTTGCCCACATAAGTTCTGTTCCTCTCCGTGATCTTATACATGGAAACACTGTACAATCCGCATGATTGAATTGCAAGGGTAGTTTCTTGTGCAGTGGTTAATTCATCTGACTAGTCAACTGAAAATTAAAATAATCATCTATCTATCTATCTATCTATCTATATGCTCAGGCCCAATCCCCATTTTGGGGGTAGCCGACTCAAGGCAGAGCAAGAACAGGGAAAACACAAAAACAACACAAAACAACAAACAAACACAGACAAAAAGTACAAACTCACACACATCCAGGTCACCCAGGAGAAGACCCAGAGACCAGGGTCACCAAGGTCGCTCCAGCACTCCCCCGGCCCCCGACCACCCGGAGAGGTTCCGATCTCGGCAGGCAGACATGCAGCGGAGCCAAAGCCACAAGCCCTCCCACCACACTTCCAGGCGCACCCTTCATATTAATCGTCTCCCCGGGCCAGGCACCTGATGGACTATTCTCTAGTCCAACTTGCGCCAGACCCCTTACTCCAAATGACCACGTGCTCACTCAACTATTCACAAACATTCTCCATTCACTCCTGTCCACCACCACTTCCCCTGCCTGATCTATAGTCATTCCTCTATCATCCAAAGCCTTTCTTACACAGTCTCTCCATCTCAATGGGGGTCTTCCTGCCCTTCTATCTCCCCTTGTACCTGACTCACATATTCTCTTTGTAAGCCTTTCATCTCCCATTCGTTCAACATGACCATACCAGCTCAGCACCCTTCTGTCCACTCTGGCTGACAAATGTTCCTGCTGCCCCACTCTCCTACGTATCTCTTCATTCCTCAATCTGTCTCTACGAGTAACTCCACACATACTCCTCAAGCAGCTATCTCCATCACATCCAGCCCTCTTTTCTCCTTTTTCTTCAGAGCCCATGTCTCAGCCCCATACATCACTGTTGGCACAACAATTCCTTGATACAGTGCACTTTTTACTTTCACTCCGAGATTTCTCGTCTTCCACATACTTCCCATTGCTCCGAAAACCTTCCTTCCTTCACACACTCTCTGTTTTACCTCCACTTCCATACCTCCACTCCTGCTTATCGTTCCTCCTAGATATTTAAAACACTCTACTTGTTCCAATATTTCCCCATCCAGCCTCACATCTAGATTCACCCTATGCTCTCCCCTATTACACACCATTACTTTACTTTTATTGACGTTCACCTTCAGTTTCCTCCTTCCACAAACCACACCAAACTCTTTGACTACCCGCTGCAGTTTCTCATCAGAATCCGCCACCAATGCTGTGTCATCAGCGAACAGCAACTGATTCAACTCCCAATCTCTACCATTCTTCCCTACTAAACCCAATAATCCACACTCGCAATTAATTCATTAATTTCATTGGTAGTTATTGGTGTTAAGAAAGATGTTACTTAATACTATTTTACTTGCATACATATGATCACGACGAGGAACAAAACTTATGTGGTTAACTGTACATTGTCAAACTCGATAAGCGTAATACCATTTCAATAATCAGGCCTCACAGTTTTGAGCTTCCAACGGCAATGAAAAGGGGCAAAGGGCTTTCCTAATCTGTGTTCAATTATTAGTCACCGAATCATTACGGTATATATATTTTCAACGCCACACCTTGAACCATTTTCCAATCGCTCTCTTTACTCCATGGTTCTCGCAGAAAAGCTTTGAATATGTAATAAATACAGCAAACCCAGACATGTAAAACCATCCATGCGACGACATTTAAGGGGAGATATCCACTTGAGGGATTTTTTTCTTGACCCCTTTCTCCCTCATGTTTAGCCCCATTGCTTTTGATGTTATAAAATGTTTGCCCCATTAGTTTAGCGATTTTAAGAACTTTCACCCCATATTAAGACCTTTCGTGCCATTTAGGTGTCGATTTTATCCTGGCGAGCGATAGCGAGCCTGTAATTTAAGAGGAACCGGCCTTTGGCCGGGACATTTTTCTACCGAAAAATGTACAAATTTATCTTGAAAGGGGGTCTAGGGGCTGTAATTTTAAGCTTGATGGAAGTCTAGCGAACTAACTAAAAACCTCCCCTTAACTGCTGCAAAAATCCTCTGAAACTCTCAATACTTTTAACAAATTAGAGGAATCACCAGACAAGCTGATTGATGTGTCCGACTTGATTATAGACAAACAGACATTTATCACCTTACTTAAACCAGACAACTGAATGACACACATCTTACATTCTATACAATCACACACAATTTTGTCGACCTTTGGATATTTAGAAGCCTACTTAAGGGGAGGTTTCCACTTGAGGGAGTTTTTTCTTGACTCCTTTCTCCCTCATGTTTAGCCCCATTGCTTTTCTAATTTTAAGACGTTCGCCCCATTATTTTGATGATTTTAAGAACTTTCAACCCATTTCTGTCAATTTTAAGACCTTTCGTGCAATTTAGGTGTCGATTGTATCCTGGCGAGCGATAGCGAGCCTGTAATTTAAGAGGAACCGGCTTTCAACCGGGAAATTTTTCTACCGAAAAATGTACAAATTTATCTTGAAAGGGGCTCAAGGAGGTGTAATCTTAAGCTTGAAGGATATCAAGGGACCAAACTAAAAACCTCCCCTTAAACCTTATATATAGTGTATACGATCTACTAGAGAATGTCACAGCTATAATTAACCCTCTCAAGGTACGATAACGCATATCTGTTCTGTTTTCTGGCTACCATTAGACGATGGTCTAGTAAGGGTCTATGGAAGTCCGAGGGTTAAGTGAGATAGACGTTACCCCTTCGATACCCCGTGGGCCTGTTAAAACCAAAATAAGCTGTTAAGGGGGGATTTTCACTTGACGGACTTTTTTCTTTACCCCCTTCTCCCTCATGTTTAGCCCCATTGCTTTTGAGATTTTAAGACGTTCGCCCCATTAGCTTGGCGATTTTAAGAACTTTCACCCAATTTATGTCACTTTTAAGACCTTTCGTCCCATTTAGGTGTCGATTTTTTCCTGGCGAGCGACAGCGAGCCTGCAATTAGTGGATAGTTGTGACTTCCCCTCTAGAGCAGTAATCTGTGGTAACCCACATTAATGCAGTAGTCTCTGCATTGGGCTCTAAAAGGCAATGAGACGGAGATGAACGCTGCGACTACGCGCTGTTTCAGTGTACGTCCGTGAAGTTTAATATATTCTATACCTGATTACATACTCGCAGAAGGACGTTCTCGGATAGCATAATGAATGGAGAATTTGGGATAGGATCGAGTAAAGGCTTACTATAATGAACGATTAGTAAACCATGCTCTAAAATATCAAGAGAGGGATTTTTAACTACATGAAGTGGGAAAATATTTCATTCTTGGATACTGCGAGGGAAATATGATTGTGTGATGAGGTTGGTTGAGGCTTGCCAGACATGTAGGTTAACCCCTTGAGAATTATGACGCCTGTTAAGGGGAGGTTTTTAGTGTGTTTCCTAGACTTCCATAAAGCTTGAAATTACACCCCCTTGACCCCCTTTCAAGATAAATTTGTACATTTTTCGGCAGAAAAATGTCCCGGCCGAAGGCCGATTCCTCTTTAACCCTCTCCGACATATGACGCGATTTTGAGCCTATTAGGGATACTTTAAAGCCTTTGTTACAATCAGGGGTATTTAGAAACCTTTAGTTTAGTTACTTCAACCTCTGCAGTTGTCTTTGAGTTAGCTGTGGGCAGAAAACTAATTTTGGAGAAGTAATTATAAGAGTGAGAGAACTCTATTTCTTATTGCTAATCTGGCAACCTCTGCGTCATATGAGTCTGAAGGGGTTCTAATACTAGGTACCTAATATGCTGCTTAGGTGAAAAGAGCCAATGGGTGTTAGAAGACTGCCCATCTGTCTGGCTCTGCCTGGGAATCGAACCCAGGACCTGTTGGCTGTGTGCCGAGCGTGCTACCCACTGCACCACAGATCACTCAAGTAGAATACAACAATGCCATTCCATAACCATCCGTGATACATACGCACGTCCTTTCCAATCCAGACTGAGCCACCGTGGTAAGCTATACAAGGTACAACAATCCAGACTGAGCCACCGTGGTAAGCTATACAAGGTACAACAATCCAGACTGAGCCACCGTGATAAGCTATACAAGGTACAACAATCCAGACTGAGCCACCGTGGTAAGCTATACAAGGTACAACAATCTTCTTGGACATAAACCAATTATGAGGCTGACCAGCAAGGATATGATGATATTGAATCCCATTGTTTGACATTCCATAGAGACTACAATGGCCCGCTCTCTCTCTCCCTCTCTCTGTCCCAAGATACTAGTATAATGATACAGATTGGACAGTGACCTTTCTCTGATTTAATACAAATGCGGGACAGCTGATGTGATAATAGGGACGACAACTGGCGAGCACTGTCCTTGGAATTTAGCGATTTCTGGAAAGATTGACTGCTGATTTTGCCATTATCGAAAGCTGAGAAGTCCATGTTCATCTTACCAGCATGAAAAACAACGTAAATTTTGCTAAGGAACTAAATTGATCCACTGAAATGCAAATATCAGTAACAGTTCAACGTGCATCACTCACTGCTATAGTAATAATGCTACCGCAAAATAGCGTGTGTTCTTTTTTTTCTTTTTTTTTTTTATTCATTCATCATTGCATCAGTAACATTGTACAGCATATACCTTGCTAAATCTTATATATTTATTTTTCTGGGCGTCAAAGAGTTAACTACTGTATAGTCTACTTGTTTTAATAAAGCAGTAATTTTGCCATATTATGATTTTGTTTACTGAGCTATGAAGAAGACATTGCGCCGAAATAGTTTGTTAATATGATAACTTAGCAAAATATGATGCAGCTACATCGTAGGATCATATATGATGCAGATACATCGTAGGATCATATATGATGCAGATACATCGTAGGATCATATATGATGCAGATACATCGTAGGATCATATATGATGCAGCTACATCGTAGGATCATATATGATGCAGATACATCGTAGGATCATATATGATGCAGCTACATCGTAGGATCATATATGATGCAGATACATCGTAGGATCATATATGATGCAGATACATCGTAGGATCATATATGATGCAGCTACATCGTAGGATCATATATGATGCAGATACATCGTAGGATCATATATGATGCAGCTACATCGTAGGATCATATATGATGCAGATACATCGTAGGATCATATATGATGCAGATACATCGTAGGATCATATATGATGCAGCTACATCGTAGGATCATATATGATGCAGATACATCGTAGGATCATATATGATGCAGCTACATCGTAGGATCATATATGATGCAGCTACATCGTAGGATCATATATGATGCAGCTACATCGTAGGATCATATATGATGCAGCTACATCGTAGGATCATATATGATGCAGATACATCGTAGGATCATATATGATGCAGATACATCGTAGGATCATATATGATGCAGATACATCGTAGGATCATATATGATGCAGATACATCGTAGGATCATATATGATGCAGATACATCGTAGGATCATATATTTCCATTAAATGTAAATGTAAATATGGGATTACATTTTCCGACAAGGTCAACATATAAAAGATATATACGTTATCGTCCATATCAATATGTTTCAGCCAGTTTGCTTGTTATATGTATGAAGGAGATAATAGGCAGGTTGCCTGTAACGAGTGTCTCCTCCAAAGCCAAAAGAGTGACAAAACCAAATTCAGGGGATGGTGGGGTCAAAATGCCTGGACACACGAAGTTTAAAGCAGTTTAAGTCATAGGATGAAGGACAGATTGATTGAGGGAGAGAGTTCCAGAGTTCACTTGTTGAGTAAAAGAAAAACTGAGACAATTTAAGAAAAGTTAGCAAAAGGTTGTGGCTCTAGTCTAGGAACAAAAGTTAGCATGTTAAACAATCGAAGGCTCAAGCAATTCACTCACACAAATACTCACATTTACACATGAACTGTTTCAATATTAACCCTTACAAGATTATGACGGATTTTGACGGTTTATTCTGCCTATCATTAGACGATGTCATACAATTTAAGAAGGATCTGTGGGAATGATAAGGGTGAAGACTATCTCTTTATGGGCCACCAATGCATTAGTATTGTATTGGAAGGAGAAATGTTGTTTATGGCGCGTAGGTCGATTGGCTATTATTGAACGGAGCAAAGAATAAACTAATTTCCAATAATTCCATATTTGTTTTCACCAACCCACCAATTAAATTACAAATAAACTTAACTAGTGAAATTAATTAAAGTAATGAATACATGTGGTACTCCAAGGACTCGATCCTCCCATAAATAGATTAAATCCCATTAGTATCAAATATACAAAGCCAAAAGGTTAATTAAGCAAAGTAAAAAAGACCCTGGAGTTACATGTTGCGAATCAAAGTAAAACAAACCCAAAATAATTATATAGTTATATCAGAAAGAAGAGAGTAGTTACTTCAACTGTAGGACCGTTAGTCGATGGAAATGGAGAATATACCAAAGACGAAGTACAAATGAGTAATGCCCTCAATACCTTATTTGCATCAGTTTTTACAACAGAAGACCTCATTGATATCCCTACAGCATCTCTGATTCAGATAGATAATTATGATGTTCTAAGCAATATCACCATTACAGAGAGAGAAGTATTGAAATGTTTAGATAAACTCAAGGTAAATAAAACGCCCGGACCTGATACAATCTCACCTAGAGTTCTAAAGAAAGCTAAGGATGAGCTCTCCAAACCACTGATATTGCTATTCAATAAATCCTTGCAGTCTGGAACTATGCCTGATCAGTGGAAGCTAGCTAACGTAACACCAATTTTAAAAAAAGGCAGCAAATCCCTACCCAGTAACTATCGTCCAATTAGCTTAACCTCAGTTGTATGTAAAATGCTAGAAATGCTCATAAGAGACAGACTCGTAAATCACTTAGAGGAAAATAACATACTTAAAGATATTCAACACGGCTTTCGTAGCAAACGTTCCTGTTTAACAAATCTCTTAGACTTCCTCCACAATATCCTCAACCTCTATGATGAGAGTAAAGCTGTAGATATTATATACCTTGATTTTCAAAAGGCCTTTGACAAAGTTCCCCACAAACGTTTACTGCTAAAACTAAAAGCGCATGGAATACAAGACGGTGTGTTGAAATGGATTGAAAATTGGCTCCGCGACAGAAAGCAAAGAGTAGTCACAAACGGTAAGATATCTAAATGGACCAATGTAAGTAGCGGGATACCCCAGGGATCGGTACTAGGACCAATTATCTTTCTAATTTACATCAATGACATAGATGGGGGTCTCACCTGTACAATCTCAAAATTTGCTGACAATACAAAAATTGCAAATAGCGTACTCTCAAAAGAACAAGTTGACGATATGCAATACAATCTAGATAAGTTGTCACGTTGGGCCCAAATTTGGCAAATGAGTTTCAATGCGGATAAATGTAAAGTACTACATATCGGATAACAAAATGAGAAAGCTAACTATTCGATGAATGGCACTCAGCTTAAGAATGTAAACAGAGACACCGATCTAGGAGTAACAATATCGAGTAACCTAAAACCGAGGCAACAATGTTCAAAAGTTGTTAACAAAGCAAACAAAATAATTGGCTTTATAGGCAGGTCATTTGAGCATAAATCCAAAGAAGTTATCCTAACCCTTTACAATTCCTTAGTCCGCCCTCTTCTGGAATACTGCGTTCAATCCTGGTGCCCATATTACCAAAAAGATATAGACAAGCTAGAACGAGTTCAACGTAGAGTTACCAAAATGATACCTAGCCTAAAGAACAAACCATACGAAGAGCGTCTTAGAGAATTATATCTATTTCCTTTTACCCAGCGCAGATTAAGAGGCGACTTAATTCAAGTGTTCAAAATCATCAAAGGCATCGACAATATGAACTGTAGTAAGTACTTCACAATCGACCAATCTAATTACACGTGGGGAAACGGTTGCAAAATTATCGGTAATTTTTTTAACTTGCACGAATCTAAGAATTTCTTCTTCAGTCGAGTTGTCAACTTGTGGAATGGGCTTCCCCGAGACGTTATAGACTGCAGCAACGTTGATTCATTTAAAGTTCGCCTAGACAAATATCTTGCATCAAACCCGTGACTGACTGCGTTTGTAAATTAATAACATTATTTTATCCCCCCCTCAGTTACTAACCCATTTTTGTTTTCTATGTGATTGAAGGAGGCAAAAGGCAGAACTGTCTATAGCAAGTGCCTCCCCCATAATTGAAAGAGTGACAGGGCCAAAATCAAGGGACGTTCGAGCCAAAATGCCTGGACACACGGAGTTTGAAGCAATTTAAGTCATAGGAAGAGGGAAAGACTGATTTTGGGAGAGAGTTCCAGAGCTCAGCTGTTGAGTAGAAGATAGACTGAGAGTAACGTTTCACTCTCGGGTTGGAGAGTTGCACAGAGTAGGGGTGGGATTGAGTTGCAAGACGGGTACCACGTGCCCTACGTAAAGGAGGTGGTATACACTGGGAAAGCTCTGAAAAACACTGATTATTATAGTAGCGATAGAATAGCGAGAGAGATGCAACATTGCGGTGGAGAGAGAGAGATTGCAGAGAGTTGGTGAGTGGACGGGAGTTAATGATACGAAAGGCCTTCCTTTCAACTTTGTCTAGGAGAGCGGTGTGAGAGGAACCTCCCCACACATGTGAACAATACTCAATACAAGGACGCACTATGCCCCTGTACAGAGCAAGAAGCTGTGCAGGGGAAAAGAACCCCCTAAGGCGGTTGAGCACACCGAGCTTCTGGGAGGCTGCCTTAGCAAGACTGGTAATATGGTCCTTCCAACTGAGAGCAGAAGAAAAAGAGACACCAAGATTATTGAGAGAAGATGAAGGATTGATTTTTGTATTGTTGAAGAATAAGGGATAGTCCCGCTGGGAGTTCCTTATGGGTAGATAGATGGAGAAATTGGGTTTTGAAAGCATTAAAGGTAACAAGGTTTTCTCTGCCCCAATTGGAGATAGTATTTAGATCAGAATTTAAGAGTTCTATGGCTTCATTACGTTTGTCGTTGAGGGATTGGTGGCTGGGGCGTTCTGAAAAACTAATGGAGTAGTGTAAGGTTGAGTCGTCTGCTATGAATGGATGGGAATTGAGGTACAGTTGAGGAGATCATTTATAAAAATTAGAAAGAGAATAGGAGATAGGACAGAGCCCTGAGGAACACCGGAATTTATAGGGTGAGGAAGTGAACGATGGCCGTCCACAACCACGGCTATGGAATGGCCGGAAAGGAAATTAGAGACAAAGGCACAGATGGAGGGATAGAGACCGAAGGAGGGTAGTTTAGAAATTAAAGATTTGTGCCAGACTCTATCGAAGGCTTTCGATGTGTCTAGTGCAATAGAAAAAGTCTCACCGAAGTCCCGAAAGAAGGATGACCAAGAGTTAGTAAGATATGAAAGAAGATCACCAGTAGAGCAACCCTTAACCCCTTATTGGCGGCGCGCAACATATGTCGAGTGAAATAAATTTGGACTAAGTGGCGGTGCACGACAGCTGTCGAGCGCCATTTTCAGAACGTAATGATGCTGAGAGAGAGAGCTGAGCGGTGGGACGAGCGTAGTTACCTTATGACCGCTCCCCACGACCACCGTGGACATACTGAACTGTATTCTACTTTCCTCCACCCTCCCTACCTCGCCACACAGGGAATTATGTCAGGAAATTACCTTATTTCAGGGTTTTTGCACTCGTGTTGCACGATCGTTGCAAGAGAACCAGTGGTCGTACAAGAATGGTTCGGGTGTCATTGGAAAGCTCTGTTTACGCACTTTCATGGATAGATGCTTGTTTTACGCTCGGAGTCTTATTTAGGCATGAAAATGAGCACGGGAACAACCCTATTTTGGGTAAAAAAAAAAACGCTGTGCGGTACGGTCAAATAGACCGCCTAGCCCGCCAATAAGGTGCTAAGGAAGCCATACTGGCAATTTGAGAGCAGATTATGAGAAGAGAAATGCTTAAGAAATTTGGAAGCAAGAATAGTTTCAAAAACTTTAGAAAGACAAGAGATGAGAGCAATTGGACGATAGTTGGAGGGTTGAGAGCAGTCACCCTTCTTTGGGATAGGTTGAATGTGAGAAAACTTCCAGCATGAAGGGAAGACGTTAGAGGATAGACAGAGACGAAAGAGTTTGCCTAGGCAGGGAGTCAGCACGGAAGCACAGTTTTTGAGAACAACAGGAGGAACACTGTCCGGATCGTACGCCTTATTACTATTAAGCCAGGGTAGAAAGTACATCTTTAGAAGAGATTAGGATATTAGGCATAAGTAAGAGAGAGGGAGGTGGAGAGGGAGAAATAGCACCGGAATCATCCAAGATGGAGTTTCTAGCAGAAGATTGAGCGAAGAGTTTAGCTTTGTCAGAGGAAGAAGTGATGGTTGTGCCATCAGAGTGGGAAAGGGGAGGGAAAGACGAGGAGGAGAAATTGTTGGAGAGGTTTTTGGCTAGATGCCAGAAAGCTTGGGAAGAGCTAGAGTTGGATAGTTCAGTGCATTTATTATTGATGAAAGAGTGTTTGGCAAGTCGAAGAACAGATTTGGCTTGATTCCGGGCAGAAACATAGGAAGAATGAGAGTCTTGAGTTTTAAGGCGTCGGTACCGTTTGAATGCTTCCTCCTTATTGCGGACAGCAGTAGAACAGGCGTGAGTAAACCAAGATTTTTTAGCATTAGTCTGAGAGAAAGAGAATGGAATGTATGCTTTCATGCCCGATAGGATTACCTCGGTAATGAGTTCAGCACTCTCCGAGGGTCCCCGGCCACGGAAGCAGAAATCATTCCATGGGAAATCAAAGAAGTACTGCCGGAGAGCCTCCCAGTCAGCAGCTCCAAAGTGCCACAAGCGCCGCCGGCTAGGAGGATCTGTCCCCTACTAACTTCCTGATCCTGCCACGGACATTGGTTCCAGGGCAGTGGTTCCCTTTCCAATGTTCCCTTACCCACTCTAAACCACTGTTTGGACATTTGATCATCAGTGATTTGGAGGACAAGCAGCCTAGAAGGGTCACCAGAACTGTTGTTGCTTGATTTCCTTTGTACTCCTTTGTACTTTGTACTCCTAGATAAGCAGGAAATACAATTTAGCTACAAATTCCTCGTTTCATATCCAGCATAACAAATCATACGGACACTTACCCTGTAAATGTGTAGTCTATGTGTATTCTAGCTGACGCGAAATGGTGGTAGGTAAAAGAAAATATAAAATAATGAATCAACATACAGATAACTTACCCAAAACATAGATAAGCACTGCATAAAAACAAGTCTAGCGGTATCACGATACAAATACAAAATACACACCACTACATAATTATAGTCTATTCACTATAGGTAGGTCAAAATCGTGACCACTAACCTCTACAACTCAAACACGATAGCGTAGTCGAGCAAATATTTCTACCATTTGGGAAAAGTCAGCCAGGGAATAGGTATGGCAATCTACAGCCCATTCGGTCTAGCCCTTTTTGAGATACAAGGGATAGAAGCCATAATTTCTGGCCTACCTATGATGAATGGATTATGGATAGGCTACAATTGATAAAACAAATCGGTCCATATGTATTTTGTCTTTTTTTTCTCTTATTATTTTAAATAATATTAGAATAACAACTTTTAATATTCATTAACCCCTTGAAGGTTATGACAGTTTATTATGGCTATCATTAGACGATTATATACAGCTTAGGAAGGATATGTGGGAATTAGAAGGGGTAAAGACTCAATTAACCCTCTGACTTCCATATACCCTTCCTAATCTGAATAAAATCGTCTAATAATGGGCAGAAAACAGAAAAGAAATGCGCCATCGTGTCTCGATAGGGTGACATTAAAGCAGGTCCAACAACGATTACCCAAACTCCCAAGACTTTTTATCAGAGACATTTGGTGCCTCATACATAATTACAAGGTTCGATCCACAAGATGACATTAGTCTTGGAAGCTAAAAGTCAACTCTCCACCCCCCATCCCAGTTACCCACAAGACATTCATTCTATTTTGTCTGAGGATTAAGGGGGTAGTGGATATTTTTAGCCTATTTATTTATAAAATAATTTATTTTATAGTTTTATCGTTAGACCTCCGTCAAGCTTAAAATAATACCCCGTAGACCCTCCTTCAATGTAAAATTGTAAATTTTTCGGTTCCTCCTAGAATTACAGGCTCACTATCGCTCACTATCGCTCACCAGCAAACAAAATCGACACTTAAATGGTACAAAATGTCTTTATATTGACATAAAATGGGGCAAAATGTCTTACAAAAGTAAATTAATGAAAGGAAAGTCTTAACCCTTGTCTGGCGGGACCGGACTTAAGTCGGTCTAGAGAAGAAAGGACTATGTGGCGGGGACCGACTTAAGGCGGTGTGCAATTCTGAGCAATATTTGGCTCTGAGAGAGAGACGAGCGGTGGGAGGAGCGTAGGTCGGCTCTGACCATTCGGCACGGGTCCTGCGCGTCAACTGACGTTCCCTCCACACACATCCACACTCACTGCCTCGCTACACAGGGAATTATGTAAGGAAATTACCGTATTTTAGGGATTTTGCCTTCGTCTTGCACGATCGTTGCAAGAGAACCCGTGGTCGTAGAAGGATGGTTCTGGTGTCATTGGAAAGCTCAATTATCGCCCTTTCAGGGATACATAATTGTATTACGCTCTGGCTCTTGTTTATGCACGAAAAAGAGCACGGAAACAAGGTCATTTAGGGTAAAACCACCCGCTTGCCAGGTAGTAGAAGTTACCGACCTAGCCGCTCGTGGAATGTTAAAATCTCAAAGCTAATTGGACTAAACATGAGGGAGAAAAAGCAAATAAGATGAGAATATAACAAGCAGGCCAGGAAGCATACATACATGCATACATACATACACACACATTTACACGAAAACACAGAATGGCATATTATGAACGCGATGTTACCAATATACATATATAGATAGATAGATAGTTAAAGAGAGAGAGAGAGAGAGAGAGAGCTTGAAGTAGAGTGTATAGATTTAAGGGGAGATCTCCACTTCAGGGATTTTTTTCTTGACCCCTTTCTCCCTCATGTTTAGCCCCATTGCTTTTGATATTATAAAACGTTTGCCCCATTAGTTTAGCGATTTTAAGAACTTTCACCCCATATTAAGACCTTTGGTGCTATTCAGGTGTCGATTTTATCCTGGCGAGCGATAGCGAGCCTGTAATTTAAGAAGAACCGGCCTTCGGCCGGGAAATTTTTCTACCGAAAAATGTACAAATTTATCTTGAAAGGGACTCAAGGGGGTGTTATTTTAAGCTTGATGGAGGTCTAGGGAACAAACTAAATACCTCCCCTTAACCTTTTATAATAATGTAGTTTAAAGTGAGTAAGACTAATTTTCCCCATTAATTATCTCCACCCGTACATATTAATACATCCAACACTCCACAACATCTGCCTGAAGGTCATGGCCTGGCAACTCTACCCAACACAACCACACATGCCTACCTTAACCCCACGGCGATTATGATGCGTTTTGACAGTTTATTGTGGCTATTAGTAGACGTTTTTATTCAGATTAGGAAAGGCATATGGATGTCCGAAGGTTAATTGAGATAGTCTTTGCCCATTAAATTCCCACAGACCCTTCTAAAGCTGTTTAGAATCGTATAATGGTAACCAGATTAAACTGTCAAAATGCGTCATAATCCTCAAGGGGATACATAATAATCATTAGGATGCATTATCGCCCAAACTAGTGAGGTCAAACATCTCAAAACCTATAAACTAGTGGAACGAAACAAGGGAGCTCCAAAAAGACCGTCCCTCGTCCAAATAGGGTTAAAGGTCGAGAAGATATTTTCGTGAAAAAAGTTTTATATGAGAAACTGTTATATTAACATGGTCAGTATAGTGTACCCATTCTCTCTCTCTCTCTTACACAATTACACATAAGTACATACATACGGGTTTCATTCCTGGCCGGGAATTGATCCCACGAACTTAGAGCCAGGTATCTTAAAACTCATGCTATGAACTGAAAAATAATAATAATTTTAATACTAATTATAATAATAATAATAATCCATCTATCTATCTCTATCTATTGCCCGACGCCATGATCCCCGAAAGGGTGGCCACGAACGAACCGCCCCCAAAGCACCTCTGTCCCCAGTCAGTCGATGCCCCTCCTCCCAACCATCACCGCCTTCGTTCATATACTTCCTCACTCCATCCTTCCACCTCTCCTTCGGTCTACATCTCCCTCTCTGTCCTTCCACCTCGCTCTCGTACACCCTCTTAGTCATTCTCTCGCTTCCCATACGTTCCATATGGCCGAACCATCTCAAGTTGTTCCTTTTCACACTTTCCAGCACATCTACCTCCACACCACACCTCCTTCTTACTTCCTCATTCGTCTGTCTATCCCTCCATGTAACTCGGCACGCACTTCTCAAGTAACTCATTTCCACCGCTCTCACTCTTGGTCTGAGTCTCTCCACGAACATCCATGCTTCGCTTCCGTAAGTTAGTGTCGGGATTACCACACTGCCATGCAAGGACTTCTTCACTTCCATACTGACCACTCTATTTCTTGTTACTGCTTTCAACGTTCCTACAACCCTCTTCCCCTGTAATAATAATAATAATAATAATAATAATAATAATACTGCTACTACTACTAATGATAATAATAATAAAATAATAATAATATGTAAATATCTGGGTATATCATGGTTTGCAAGATGCCAGGCTACTGACGACCATGGTTTTGATCCTCGGTCGGGTCAACCATCATTTATGAATACACTCAAGTTACACGTGTATTTTGACCTTCCAAACAAACGTGAACGTGCCCGTGTAAAAGTCGGAATATATTATAATGTCCCGCTAGTAAAAGGTCCTGGCCCAAGGCTGAATTATCCTAAAATACAGGTTCGCTATCGCTTGCCCCCAAAAATATATTAACATCGGAATGGGATGATGCGTTTTATAATTGCCAAGCTAAATCGGTGAAACGTCTTAAAGTTATGCATAATACTGTACAGATGAGAACTGTGTAGGTCCTAATGGCTCTGGTAACAACAATTAGTGTTCTTCCCACGGCTCGCTGGAAGACAACTGCAGAGGTTGAAGTAACTAAACTAAAGGTTTCTAAACACCCATGATGGTCACAAAGGCCTAGGCCTATATGTATCCGAAAAAGAGCGCAAATCGCGTCCTTGTGCCCGAAAGGGTTAGCATGAACAGTTACCATAGGAATATTAATTAACAACACGGAGAGGAAATTTTTTTTATTGTAAAAATATTTCACAAATATAATATGTACAAAATCCCATTTGTAGTACTCGATCCTACCCAGCGGTAACTATTAACCCCTTGAGGATTATGACGCATATTGACATCTCATTCTGGCTATCATTTGACGATTTTATTCAGATTAAGAAGGGTATATGCAAGTCCGACGGTTAAGTGAAATGGCACTTTGACACCTTGAGATTCTTCCCTAGCTGAATATAATCCTCTAATGTTAGCCAGAATAAACTGCTATAATGAATCAGTCCTCAAGGTGTTTCAGTTTTTCCTTACCACAACACTACTATTTTATTTGTATAAATCAAGGTTGGCAGGCAAATATTATGCTTTAGTGATATATCTAGTTCATTCATTATTGGTAGGCCAAAAATCGTGACCCCTAACCACTGTAGCTAAAACAAAGAGCTAGAGTAAAAGGGCTGTAAATGTCCACACTATTCCCTGAATGACTCTTCCCAAATACTAGACATATTAGCTCGATTACTCTAGTAATTTTAGCTATAGTGTTTAGTGGTCAATATTTAAGCCTACTTATAATGTATAGACTATACTTGCCTACAAACATCATATGCCTTTGTTGCAAGCACACATTTACTAAAATTACTCAACTTTGCCTCAGGCAATTCATCCCGAAATTCCATTTAGGGTTAGGGTAGGTAGTGATTCACTTTATTATCTACAGTGATATATATATACTAGGAGGGGTACCCGGCGTTGCCCGGGTTTAAATTCTACTACCATAATCACCATCATCAATCACTACTACCACAATCATTACAATACTACTACTACCATAATCACCGGCCTCGAGCTCCCTGTGCCTCATTAAACGGCGACCTCGATTTCGGCCGCTAAATGACCTCCGATTTTGGATCTGATCTCATCGGTACCCCCATTTTGGGGAACTGCGAACAACTTTCGTTCCATACACCTTTTCGATCGGAGGCCTCCTTCTGCCCCAAACGGCCATTTTTTTCGCATTTTTTTCGCTCCCATATACTACATAAGTTCTGCCGAAAATTTTATTAAACAAAAGTGTCTCTGATTTCCACTTAACTCGCCTAAAACCATATCCAAAGCCTGGGCTTTCCAACGGTGGCCCACACTCCCACCTGGCACCAAAACTGTGGGAGGAGTTTAGTTGTTGTTGTTGTTGTTGTTCCCCAGGCTGTCTGGCCGAACAGCCCCAAGGTCTCAAGCAAGGCCAAGGCCATAAACGAGCGCCCCCACAAAATCCTCCCTGCTTACCACTAACAAAGCCCGGGTGACCGAAGCCACTCCAAGGCAGGGAGCTGAGGAGGGTGCGGAAACGCCCGGGAAACCAAAGCCCCACCCAAGGCCCTGTGCCCCTCAGCAATTATGAAGGGAATTTTAGTAACAAAGGTCGGGTAACTGACAAACAGACAAACATTGACCTTTATTTATTAAGATATATATACAGTATATATATATATTGTCACTTCCAACTGAACTCGCTGCTTCAGTTGTAAGTGTTTGTATAATTTGCACATAGCCTAGTTTGGGGAGGCCTGCCTTCTGTTCTTGCTTTCTTTCTTTGTTCCCAAGTGAGAGCTTGTTGTCGTCAGTGAGACGCCGTTCTGTGCAACACTATTGTCATTGCTAAGTGTGTAACTACTTTAGTTTATTTAGCCCTGGTAGGATTATTTTCAGGTTATCATAAGTTACCCAATGATATCTTATGTTTGATTATTCCTGTGTTATTAGTGAGAGCACAGGTACCTAGTTTAATTGTGTAGGTTGCGGAGCTTGGAGCCATTCCTTCCTCACGCGGGCACCAGGACTCCCTCGGCCGCGCCAGTAGCTCACTCCCGAGACTGACATTGTATCGACCACACACACTGCTCTGTGTATGGTAGGCTTGCTTTCTAGATCCCTTAATAACCACATATATTATTTTGTTCCCCATTGTATAGTAGCATAGCAAGTCTGGAGTCACTTTACATATAATTGTTTCTAAATTAACCCTATTAGCTAGCATCTAGAATTTTCTGCATTTTGTTAGATAGGATTACTGCATTTACTGGCATTCTTGTAAGTTATCTTCACACTACTCTTCCATTTCTCTCCTTTATTCAACTGCATTGTGAATTATTATATGTTTATAATGTGTATATTATTGAGCTTGATATCTACAGGGGTTTGATGACTGGCTTGTTTAGACCAGCGTTTTAACAGCCAGCACCAACCTACTGAGATATCAACCCTTGTGTCTCATGTGTTAGGCTACTGCATTGGACTCTTCCCATGGTTTTTGTTTCGTATTATTCTCGGTTCCTGAGCAACTGGGCATGATATGAATTGTTCTGAGAGTCTAGCAGTATTATGGTTTGGCACTTTTGCGCAGTTTAAAATAATCTTAGAAGTACTCTTGCAATACTACTAGCACTATCAACCCGAGTTGGATAGGCCCCGACTCTGAGACAGTAGATATTTTTTTGTGTCTCATTTATTACTGCTTTAACACTCCACGAGCGGCTAGGTCGGTAACTTCTACTACCTGCCAAGCGGGTGGTTTTACCCTAAACGAGCTTATTTCCGTTCTCTTTTTCATGCATAAACAAGAGCCAGAGCGTAATACAAGTATGTATCCGTGAAAGGGCGATAATTGAGCTTTCCAATGACACTAGAACCATCCTTCTACTATGACGGGTTGTCTTGCAACGATCGTGCAACACTAAGGAAAAATCCCTAATATACGGTAATTTCCTGACATATTTCCCTGTCTAGGGAGGCAGTGAGTGTGGATGTGTGTGGAGTTGGGCCCAGTGCTGGCGTGGGAGCCGTGCCGAACGGTCAGAGTCAACCTACGCTCCTTCCACCGCTCGGACTCTCTCTCAGAGCCAATTATGTGCTCAAAATTGCTACCGACTTAAGGCGGTCCCCGCAACATTGTCCTTTATTCTCTAGACCGCTTAAGTCGGGCCCCGCCAATAAGGGGTTAATAGAGCAAAGAGGAAGATAACCCCTTTTCCTAGAGAACCTGCGTGTCTTAGTGTTTGAGTCAGATATTAACCCTTAATTAGCGGCGAGCAACATAAGTCGAGTTAAATAAAGCTGGACTATGTGGCGGCGCTCGACATAGGTCGAGTGGCAATTTCAGCACGTAATGTGGCTGAGAGAGAGAGACAAGTGGTGGCAGGAGACTAGCGAGCGTATGACTGCTCCAGACCACCGCGGCGAACCTACTGACACAAATCTCAGCTCCCTCCTCCCTCTCTCACTCGCTACATACTCAATTATGTACCGAAAGTACCGAATTACCTGCTTTTTGCACTCGCGTTGCACGGTTATTGCAAGAAAACTATCCATCATACAAGGATCGTTATAGTGTCATTCGAAAGCTCTGTTTATGCCCTTTCAGGGATAGGTACTTGTTTTACGTTCTGGGTCTTATTTAGGCATGAAAATGATCACGTAAACAGCCCTATTTTGGCTAAAAACACCCCGCTGTGCGGTACATATAAATAAACCGCATAGGCCGCTCGTAAGGTGTTAAGAGCTGTCTGTTGCAGGGTTAGTGTAGTACGGTGGGCAGTGTTGGGTGCATGACTTACGGCATTGTTGTCTTTTTGCTACGGCGTTTCTCTTTGGACAGTGCTGTGGGTTAGGCTATTAAAGCATCTGCTTTCCTCGAACCTCCCCTCGTAATATATGTGTATATATATATACCGGTATATATTATACAGTATATATATATATATATATATATATATATATATATATATATATATATACTGTATATATATATCTATCTATCTATTGCCCGACGCCTTACTCCCCTTACGAGGGTGGCCATACACAGAAGGCCCCCAAGCGGACCTATTCCCTGTGAGAGGGATAACCCGAGCCATATAATATATATAGTGACAGAGAGAGAGAGAGAGAGGTAAGATTGGGGAAGGTTAGACACAGTATTATTGATGTTCCTCAGGTTTAGCTTACGTTAACTTAGGTTGGTATGCGTATCTTATTTTATGGTAAGCTTGGTTAGGATGTATTAAGTTAGGATTAGGTTATACATACAAGTTTGGTTAGGATGTATTAAGTTAGGATTAGGTTATACATACAAGCTTGGTTAGGATGTATTAAGTTAGGATTAGGTTATACATACAAGTTTAATGACCACTTCACCCACAGAGAGCATGGTTATAGTCTCTTTAATGTAGTTCAGTTCAATAAAGACTCGTCAAAACACAGCCTCATCATGTCATCAGAGTGGCAGATGTTGGTATAGCGCTAACAGTGGATCAGCAAGACTCAACAAAGTCCCCCTGAAGCACTTTTTTTTTTTTTTTTTTTTTTTTTTTTTTTTAAAGAGACAATGAACGGAGGAAGGAAAAACACAGATAAAACAAAAAGGTCCATGTGCCTAAAGGCATCCTCCATTCATAAAATGTTTGTAACAACTGGATTTAAACATTTGCAGATTGTAAGTTTGTGGAAAGCAATTCGAGGGAAGTGAATTCCAAAGAGTAGTAGCTCTGGGGATAAATGAATTCTGATAAGCAGAAGTTCTGCATTGTGGAGGAGAAAGTGTAAAACTTGCACACCAGCCTTAACCGTGCTACAATAAGATAACTTCAACCTTAGTTGGATTGCTTAGGCCGACAGGGCTTGGTAATATCAACATTTATAATTAATAGGGAGAATTTGGTATGAAACCATTTATATCGTAATTAGTAAGATTCCTTGTCTACTTAAACAATAGATCACGTCAATCATTAGATATCAACCAGTGATAATTCAACCTCGGCCAACTAAAGCAGTCATGTCGTAAGTCCCAAATCGAACATTAATTAACTCAAACATACTGGTTTATGATGCCGTCGACCAATTAGCCTGTCCGGCTAGTCGAGTGGATAGTGCAAGAGGTTGAACATTCGCGCTGCGTTCGGGTGTGAAGGTTTTCTCTACTAAACCCTGTTTGGTTACTGTCTCCCTTGAGCACGGGGATTGGGTAATGGCATCTGATAGCTATTACAGCGCTATTGAGTGTCGAAGGAGATAAATTGCACTTAAATAAGGACCTGACTATTATTGATTGTGATTTCCCGCTTGAAGTGGTCGATTGTTTGAAATATCCTGCCACTTATTACAATTTATCAATTTACATCTTCAGGCATAGGGATGTGGCGACCCCATCGCCTATCACTTTTGTCCCTGAAGGTTTGGACTGGAAATCCCACCTCCAGAATTTGCTACCACTAAGGGATCAGCAAGCCATATCTTGCTGATCCTTCCTACCTCTTTAAAGGAGTGCGGGTTTGGCTACTGACTGACTGACTGACATCATGTGGCGTCCACGATATTAGTTAGGCAATAATTAGTATCACTAAAAACATCTTTCTTTGCTATCTGTCATCAATTTAGATATAAATCTCATTTGTGTTTTACTTTAATATTTTGCATAGTACTAATGACCAACTAATAACCACCAATTAGGTATTTTTGGGTTCCAGTCGACATAGATTATTAATAATTAATAGTGTAATAGTCAACACGTATGCCATTATTTAAAATGTAGCATTGAGACAGATTTTCATGAAATAACAGTAATCATCATCGTAAGAATAGTAAACACAAACCACTTAATAGGACTCTTAGACTGCACTCTCCTGGTGGCTGGTGTCTAAAAACGTACTGACAACATTAGATGGAAGAGGATCCCCAACCTGTCCCTGCGTACCCCGAACCTGTTCCTCCGTACCCCCATTTGACCTCAGAGTACCATACACACTGACCCCATGACTGTGTTGGGTCAAGGGGTCATGATGAGAGGAAGGCAGCCCCCAGGTCAGGCCATGTAGAGATGTGGTCCCTGTCATGCAGTACTGAGGTGTCTGAGTTCCCAGGTCACCGGGGTTCAATACGTAACAAGACTCACGAGGTGATGTGGCCCTGTGTGAAGGATGTATAGAGAGGCTAGGCTTCCTGGCCATAGTGACCGAATGGGGTACATGGCTAGGGTACGTGGCCATTGGGACTGAATGAGGTACATGACTAGGATTAATGGCAATAGGGGCCGACTGCAGTACTTGACTAGGGTGCGTAGCCATAGGGACCGACTGGAGTACACGACTAGGGTGAAAGGACAGGTGAGGGTGAATAGGATGGTTAGGGTGAACAGGTGGAACATTTGGCTCGGGTGTTTGTGTGGGAAGCTGGGTGAATGAGTGATGGGTGGGAGTAGTTTGGGAGATGTTTTGGTGGTGATCAGGAATATGACCCGGGTATAAGGAGGGATCTTTGTCACCTCTACTGTCGGAGGGAGTCTCGGCAGAGGAATCTTTGGTAAAATCTTCATCCTGAAATACATCAGTTTAGTTAGTAGTTAGTTCTGATATTGGCATATAATACTGAATATTGAAATGTATATATTTGCTATTAGTATATGATAATATAATTATATAGACACATGTAATAGTTCGTGAATATTTGAGAGAGAGAGAGAGAGAGAGAGAGAGAGAGACAGAGAGAGAGAGAGAGAGAGATAGCGTAGTACCTTAGATATAGTAGTGGTGTTGATCCCTGCCACAGTATCACCTTGCAGCAATACAGCCTCCACACTCCTCCCTCCACCCGTACTACCACCAGCACCACCTACAGACAGACATAGGAGATATGGAAGAGTTACCACATAGTCATTGGGCCAGATCTTAACACCACACATCATATATAATAATAACTGTTTATTTAGCCTATTACGATTAAAAACATTGCCTTATAGATTATATAATTACTGGACTGATCCCATTTAGCAATAGGTTTATTTTAAGGGCTTATGAATTATTTTGGCATTATTTACCGGTGTTATGAAATTATCTTCATGCATTTCGTCTAACCAACTTGCCTCTTCTTACTAATTCCCTACAATCTATCTCCGATAAATTTCAATTCAACAATGACATGTAAGGTATGTGTTGAATTTCATAACGTAATATGTAAATGGTGCTGTCTTTTACATTGTGTTGGTAAAGCAATATAAGCAATGCTGTAGCCTGCTTAACCCCTTATGTAACAGCGACGTCTTTTTAACCCTTTCACGCTTTTATGGCGCAGAGGTTGCCAGATTAGCAATACTAAATAGAGTTCTCTCACTCTTATAATTACCTCTCCAAAATTTGTTTTCTGCCCACAGCTAACTCAAAGACAACTACAGAGGTTGAAGTAACTAAACTAAAGGTTTATAAATACCCCTGATGGTAACAAAGGCTTTAAAGTATCCCCAATAGGCTCAAAATCGCGTCATATGCGTGAAAGGGTTAATTATATTCTAGTTATATTTAGGCGAATCTGTGCAGCTTAAGATGGATGTGTAGTAGTAAAAAGGATTAAGTGAGCTATTTCCAAGCCTTTTACTTGCATGAGGCCTATTTAAACTGAAGAATATCGTCTAATAGTTGCCAGAATATATTGCAAAGGATGTCATTGGTATTACATGGGTTAAAGTGCCCAGGTCTACGCCACTGGGCATGGTATATTAATAATAACTTATTAATCTCAATCGTGTAAGCAGTCATTATCTCACTATGAAATTTGAGTATTTGTAAAATAGTTTTTGACCTACTAACACAATAATTGTTGCTACACTTACACAGAGTCGAAGATTATGAATGCCCTTAAATCGTATTCTTCAACTATTTCTTTATAAGAGCCCCAGTGTTGAAACGTGAACAAGGGAGTCTTTAGTGGCCGAATACATCTAAACATGATTAAACATTAACATTCATTGCAGTTTGGCCAAGGTGAAAGGAAATTGAAGAATACAATTGTGTTACATGTCTGCTTAAAATATATGGATAAACATAGGGCTCTGTTTCATAAAGCGACGTGTTTCTGGCTAAGGGACGAGGAGAGCTACATTAACTCCTTCTGTACCATCGACGTCTCTTTAATTATATTCTAGCTATGTTAAGACGATCCTGTCCAGATTAGGAAGGATCTGTGGTAGCTCAGAGAATGAAATGAAATAATCTGCAGCCTTTCAATTGTTAAAAATCTTCCAAAACTGAATACAAGAATCTAATAGTTGCCAGAATGTAATGCAAAGAATGCCACCGGTACTAAATGGGTTAAGGAAGTTGCTGAAGAAATGTCTATTTATTTATAAGTGACCTTTACTCTGGTTATCAATATCTGAAGGGGCTCTGTGTTAAGTCCGGAATATACTGCATTAGGTTGGCATGGTCAACTGGAATGTGACTGTAATATATACATAAATATATATATATACTGTATTTTTATTTTTTTTTTCTATGTGATTGAGGGAGGCAAAAGGCATAACTGCCTATAGCGAGTGCCTCCCCCATAGTTGAAAGAGTGACAGGGCCAAAATCAAGGGACGTTCGAGCCAAAACGGAGTTTGAAGCAATTTAAGTCATAGGAAGAGGGAAAGACTGATTCTGGGAGAGAGTTCCAGAGCTCAGCTGTTGAGTAGAAGAAAGTTTGAGAGTAACGTTTCACTCTTGGGTTGGAGAGTTGCACAGAGTAGGGGTGGGATTGAGTTGCAAGACGGGTACCACGTGCCCTACGTAAAGGAGGTGGTATGCACTGGGATAGCTCTGAGGAACACTGATTATTATAGTAGCGATAGAATAGCGAGAGAGATACAACATTGCGGCGGAGAGAGAGAGAGATTGCAGAGAGTTGGTGAGTGGACGGGAGTTAATGATACGAAAGGCCTTCCTTTCAACTTTGTCTAGGAGAGCGGTGTGAGAGGAACCTCCCCACACATGTGAACAATACTCAATACAAGGGCGCACTATGCCCCTGTACAGAGCAAGAAGCTGTGCAGGGGAAAAGAACCCCCTAAGGCGGTTTAGCACACCCAGCTTCTGGGAGGCTGCCTTAGCAAGACTGGTAATATGGTCCTTCCAAATGAAAGCAGAAGAAAAAGAGACACCAAGAATATTGAGAGAAGATGAAGGGTTGATTTTTGTATTGCTGAAGAATAAGGGATAGTCCGCTGGGAGATCCTGACGGGTAGATAGATGGAGAAATTGGGTTTTGGAAGCATTAAAGTTAACAAGGTTTTCTCTGCCCCAATTGGAAATAGTATTTAGATCAGAATTTAAGAGTTCTATGGCTTCATTACGTTTGTCGTTGAGGGATTGCTGGCTGGGGCGTTCTGAAAAACTAATGGAGTAGTGTAAGGTTGAGTCGTCTGCGTAAGAATGGATGGGAATTAAGGTACAGTTAAGGAGATCATTTATAAAAATTAGAAAGAGAATAGGAGATAGGACAGAGCCCTGAGGAACACCGGAGTTTATAGGGTGAGGAAGTGAACAATGGCCGTTCACAACCGCGGCTATGGAACGGCCGGAAAGGAAATTAGAGACAAAGGCACAGATGGAGGGATAGAAACCGAAGGAGGGTAGTTTAGAAATTAAAGATTTATGCCAGACTCTATCGAAGGCTTTCGATATGTCTAGTGCAATAGAAAAAGTCTCACCGAAGTCTCGAAAGGAGGATGACCAAGAGTTAGTAAGATATGAAAGAAGATCACCTGTAGAGCGACCCTTAAGGAAGCCATACTGGCGATCTGAGAGCAGATTATGAGAAGAGAAATGCTTAAGAAATTTGGAAGCAAGAATAGTTTCAAAAACTTTAGAAAGACAAGAGATAAGAGCAATTGGACGATAGTTGGAGGGTTGAGAGCGGTCACCCTTCTTTGGGACAGGTTGAATGTGAGCAAACTTCCAGCGTGAAGGGAAGATGTTAGAGGATAGACAGAGACGAAAGAGTTTGCCTATATATATATATATATATATATATATATATATATATATATATATATATATATATATATATACTGTATATATATATATATATATATATATATATATATATATATACTGTATGTATATATATATATATATATATATATATATATATATATATATATATATATATATGTATATATATATATATATATATATATATATATATATATATATATATATATATATATATTTAATGTCGCGTAGTTGCCCACCAGGGTATCTTACTTTCATTAAAAATAAGGTTACAAATAATAGAACGATCCTCCATCATGATAAGGTTAATTTGAACTCTGGTACAATATTAGGGAGGATATATGATCCATCATCAAGCCACACTCTGATGACTGTGTAGCTTGATGATTGATGACCGTCTGACATATTGTGCCAGAGTTCAAATTAAGCCTATCATAATGGAGATCCTTCTTTTACTTGCACCCTGTATATATATATATATATACAGAGAGAGAGAGAGAGTAGTTTCATATTCTTCAGAGTCCAGAAATCAGCTGCTAAAGGATTAAATTTTTAGTCAGCTGAACACAATTAGAAATATAAATGTGTTTAATTTTACTGTTGAAGAACCGATTTTAATCATTATTGTTGAAGACTTTATTAGTGATCTCAATCAGTTGTTTCACTTCGCATTTTCAACAAAGTATTGTTTAAGCAAAACAAATTGGTCTACTAATTAATTTAAGCGTAGTTTGCATGCATGGTTTATATTTCAATTAGAGTATGATTTTGTTTGTCACCAATATTAACTTTGTATAATGTAATTTATTTATTTTACTCCTAACACCAAACACCTCCCAATGAAATAAATGAAAGCATGTTATCCTCCCGGGATTCGAACCTGGGTTACAAGATACAGATCTTAAACACTCTAACCATTACACCATCAAGAGAGTACAAGGTTAAGTAAATGACTACGATTTTAGATCCGACGTCAGCTAATGCTAAAATTTTTATAAATTCTTGTATACATATAATTCTTGTATACATATAATAATCTTGGTCAACTGAATGATTGCAAGTCCTTTTGGAATCAAAGGAAACAAAATATCCAATGTCATAGTAGACTTGCCAATGCTTGACCTTAATGTTCCAGGATATACACAGAGGGGAAGGGAGAGGTCAAACAAAGTGAGAAAATATGTACAACTTCCATTGTCCAGAACTACACAATATACTGTATGAGTTTGTTTTGAAGTGCACGTGTCCCCTTCTAGTACGTGTACGAGGGAAGGTGTATATTTTCCAATACTATACGAATATATCTCATAATACATTCCAGCTACGCTTTCATCAAGAATGTTGTATGTATATATGTATCTATCTATCTATATGCTCAGGCCCAATCCCCATTTTGGGGGTAGCCGACTCAAGACAGAGCAAGAACAGGGAAAACACAAAAACAACATAAAACAAAAAATAAACACAGATAAAAAATACAAACTCTCACACATCCAGGTCACCCAGGAGAAGACCCAGAGACCAGGGTTACCAAGGTCGCTCCAGCACTCCCCCGGCCCCTGACCACCCGGAGAGGTTCCGATCTCGGCAGGCAGACATGCAGCGGAGCCAAAGCCACAAGCCCTCCCACCACACTTCCAGGCACACCCTTCATATTAATCGTCTCCCCGGGCCAGGCGCCTGATGGACTATTATCTAGTCCAACTTGCGCCCGACCCCTCACTCCAAATGACCACGTGTTCACTCAACTATTCACAAGCATTCTCCATTCACTCCTGTCCACCACCACTTCCCCTGCCTGATCTATAGTCATTCCTCTATCATCCAAAGCCTTTCTTTCACAGTCTCTCCATCTCAATGGGGGTCTTCCTGCCCTTCTATCTCCCCTTGTACCTGACTCACATATTCTCTTTGTATGCCTTTCATCTCCCATTCGTTCAACATGACCATACCAGCTCAGCACCCTTCTGTCCACTCTGGACAGTATGTATATATACAGTATATATATATATATATAATATATATATATATATATATATATATATATATATATATATAGTTATATACTGTAGGTATATACTGTATATATATATGTGCTTCATCAATATTGCCAAAACACTTTATCCTCCTATCAATACATTACACTACCTACTACCAAAATTATGACTAGATCACGACCAGCCTCGGAGTCCTCAGGGAAGGGAGGGGGGGGGGGTTAAAGAACACTGATCTATCCCCTGGTAATGACTCCCCAAAATGCTCTGGATCAATACCTTCTACTCTTACTATCAATTTCTGCAACTTTCGTGGCCTTTCCTCTAACTTCCACTCTGTGGAACACCACTCTTCTCTGCCAACCCTGATCTTCTCATTCTTGCCGAAACTCTGGTGTCTAGGACTACTGACAGCAAACCCATCTCTGTATATTCCTACTATCTCTATCCTCAGTTTCAAGCCAAAGGTTGATGTTGCGTATATGTGCGCAACAATCTCGCTTTCTCTCGTGTTCCCAAGTTTGACTCACCTGAATTCTCAAATCTCTGGCTAAAGCTTTCTTGTCACTCTCAAACTAAATATTTCTGCGCTGTTTATCTCTCCCCTAATTCTACTGACTATCCAAAATTCTTTGACTATCATAACTTCTAAAGTGGAACACATTCTATCCATCTCTCCTTTCGCAGAAATCTCCATCCTAGGAGATTTCAACTTTCACCATCGCCAATGGCTTTCCTCTTTTTCCACTGACCAATCTGGTGAACAAGCCTACATCTTTTCTATCCTAAATGACTTAGAGCAGTTAGTCCAGCAACCCACCCGTATCCCGGATCGCTTCGGAGATCGGCCCAACATTCTTGACTTATTTCTGACTTATAACCCTTCTACTTATACTATATATCTTTTCTCTCCTTTGAGCTCCTCCAACCATAAACTTATCTCTGTCACCTGTCCTATCTCTCCGGTACTGCCACCAGATCCACCCAGCCGGCGGCGCTTGTGGCACTTTGGCGCTGCCGACTGGGAGGCTCTCCGGCAGTATTTCTTTGATTTCCCATGGAATGACTTCTGCTTCCGTGGCTGGGAACCCTCGGAGAGTGCTGAACAAATTACCGAGGCAATCCTCTCAGGCATGAAAGCATACATTCCATTTTCTTTCTCTCAGTCTAATGCTAAAAAATCTTGGTTTGCTCACGCTTGTTCTACTGCTGCCCGCAACAAGGAGGAAGTATTCAAACGGTACCGTCGCCTTCAAACTCAAGATCTCATACTTCCTATGTTTCTGCCCGGAATCAAGCCAAATCTGTTCTTCGACTCGCCAAACACTCTTTTATCAATAACAAATGCACTGAACTATCCAACTCTAGCTCTTCCCCAGCTTTCTGCTATCTCCAATCATTTTTCTTGCTCGCCTTTCCCTTCCATTTTTCACTCTGACAGCACCACCGTCACTTCTTCCTCTGACAAAGCTGAACTCTTCATCCAAACTTTCGTTAGAAACTCCACTTTGGATGATTCCGGTGCTATTCCTCCCTCTCCAGCCCCCTCTCACTTACTCATGCCTAATATCCTAATCTCCTCTAAAGATGTACTTTCCACCCTCTCTGGGCTTAATACTAAGAAGGTGTACGGTCCAGATCGTGTTCCTCCAGCTGTACTAAAAAACTATGCTTCTGTGCCGACTCCCTGCCACGGCAAACTCTTTCATCTCAGTCTCTCCTCTAACACCCTCCCTTCTTGCTGGAAGTTTCCTCTCATTCAACCTGTCCCAAAGAAGGGTGACCCCTCTCAACCCTCCAACTTTTTTTTTATTTTTTGTTATTTCTGTATTCCAACTACTCCCTCTAGGGCATAGGCTGATAGCCTTTTACATTCTACCGCTGAACAGGGTGAGGCCCGTGAGGTCTTGCTCCAGTCTACGGAGTGAGACATGCGAAGCTTCACGGCTCGAAGCAACTCCATCTCTGAAGCCGCCTCGCCTCTGCGCTTCACAATCTCATCCCCCACACTCGGACCCTCACTCTCAGAACGCCACCTATTGAGCAATTAACTCACTAGGCATTGCCCCCCTGTAGCATATTTTTGAATATGGGAATATTCATACAATGCTATTTAATCAGAGAACAATGAGGGTATTTTTTTGGCATTTCGGTGTGCTGTGGTAATGCACTGATACAAGGTACAGCACAAATTCCCCCCAATAATATCTTCCCATTGACATATTGGGATTCGAACCCGGGTCCATTGGGTTACCAGTCCAGTGGCAAGACCACTCTGCCACACCTCCCCTATCGTCCATTTGCTCTCATTTCTTGCATCTTCAAAGTTTTTGAAACTATTCTTACTTCAAAATTTCTTAAGCATCTCTCTTCTCATCATCTACTCTCAGATCGCCAGTATGGATTCTTTATGGGTCACTCTACCGGGGATCTCCTTTCATATCTTACTAACTCTTGGTCATCCTGCTTCCAGGACTTTGGCGAGACCTTTTCTATTGCGCTAGACATATCGAAGGCCTTTGATAGAGTCTGGCACAAATCTCTAATTCCTAAACTACCCTGCTTCGGTTTCTATCCCTCTATCTGTGCCTTTATCTCAAATTTCCTTTCTGGCCGTTCCATAGCTGTGGTTGTGGACGGCCATCGTTCACTTCCTCAACCTATCAACTCTGGTGTTCCTCAGGGTTCTATCCTATCTCCAATTTGTTTTCTAATATTCATTAATGATCTTCTCAACTGTACCTCCAGTCCTATCCATTCATATTCTGATGACTATACTTTACACTATTCAATTAGTTTTCCAGAACCCCCCAACAAGCAAGAACTAAAAGAATCACGCGAAGATACCATAAAGCACTTAAATTCTGACCTATCAACCATTTCCATGTGGGGCAGAGAAAATCTTGTTACTTTCAATGTTTCCAAAACCCAATTTCTCCATTTACCTACCCGTAAATACTCCCACAGGACTATCCCTTATAATTCAACAATACACAAATCAATCTTTCATCTTCTCTCAGTATTCTAGGAATCTCTTTCTCTCCTGATCTCACTTGGAAAGACCATATTGCCACCCATGCTAAAACAGCTTCCCAGAAGCTGGGTGTGCTCAACTGCCTCCGGGGGTTCTTTACCCCTGCACATCTTTTTACTCTGTACAGTGGCACAGTGCGTCCATGTATTGAGTATTGTTCGCATGTGTGGGGAGGATCCTCTCACACAGCACTTCTTGACAAAGTAGAAAAGAAAGCCTTTCGTCTCATTAACTCACGGCCACTCACCGACTCTTTGCAATCCTTCTCTCGCCGCCGCAGTGTTGCATCTTTCTCGCTAGTCTACCGCTATTACAATAATCAATGTTCCTCAGAGCTCTCTCAGTGTATACCACCTCCTCTACGTAGAGTACGTAGCATCCATCTTGCAACGCAATCCCATCCCTACTCTGTACAACTCTCCAATCTAAGAGTGAAACAATATTCTCAAACTTTTTTCTATTCAACAGCTGAGCTCTGGAACTCTCTCCGTGAATTCATCATGCCCTCATCCTATTACTTAAATTGCTTCAAACTCCGTGTGTCCAGGCATTTTGGCTCTAACGTTCGTTGATTTTGGCCCTGTCAGTCTTTCAACTGGGGAGGCACTCGCCACATTTTGTCCCCCTCATCCACATGAATGGGAGTTGCAGGGTCTGGTAAATGAGTTTGGAACAGTGCGCGAAAAACGGAATTTGAAGGTAAATGCGGGGAAGAGCAAGGTTATGGTCTTCGAAAGGGGTGAAGTCACAGAGTGTGAGGTGAAGCTGAACGGTCAGGCTATGGAGATCGTCAACTCTTTTAACACCTTACGAGCGGCCTATGCGGTTTATTTATATGTACCGCCCAGCGGGGTGTTTGTAGCCAAAATAGGGCTGTTTACGTGATCATTTTCATGCCTAAATAAGACCAAGAACGTAAAACAAGTACCTATCCCTGAAAGGGCATAAACAGAGCTTTCGAATGACACCATAACGATCCTTTTATGATGGCTAGTTTTCTTGCAATAACCGTGCAACGCGAGTGCAAAAAGCATGTAATTCGGTACTTTCCCCATATAATTCAGTATGTAGCGAGTGAGAGAGGGAGGAGGGAGCTGAGATTCGTGTCAGTAGGTTCGCCGCGGTGGTCTGGAGCAGTCATACGCTCGCTAGTCTCCTGCCACCACTTGTCTCTCTCTCTCAGCAACATTACGTGCTGAAATTGCCCCTCGACCTATGTCGAGCGCCGCCACATAGTCCAGCTTTATTTAACTCGACTTATGTGGTGAGCCGCTAATTAAGGGTATCTGGGCAGTGTGTTGAGTAAAGATGGGACTATGGATGAAGAAGTGCAGGAGAGGGTACAACAGGGGAAGAGGGTTGTAGGAACACTGAAAGCAGTAACAAGAAATAGGGTGATCAGTATGGAAGTGAAGTCCTTGCATGGCAGTGTGGTAATCCCGACACTGACTTACGGAAGCGAAGCATGGACGTTGGTTGAGAGACTCAGACCAAGAGTGAGAGCAGTGGAAATTAATTACTTAAGAAGTGCGTGCAGAGTTACATGGTGGGATAAACAGACTAATGAAGAAGTAAGAAGGAGGTGTAGTGTGGAGGTAGATGTACTGGAAAGTGTGAAAAGGAACAACTTGAGATGCTTCGGCCATATGGAACGTATGGAAAGTGAGAGAATGACTAAGAGGGTGTACGAGAGCGAGGTGGAGGGACAGAGAGGGAGAGGTAGACCGAAGGAGAGGTGGAAGGATGGAGTGAGGAAGTATATGAACGAAGGCGGTGCTGGTTGGGGGGAGGGGCGTCGACAGACTGGGGACAGAGGTGCATGGGGGCGGTTCGTTCGTGGCCACCCCTTCGGGGTCACAGCGTCAGGCAATAGATAGATAGATCCATATATAAAAAAATAATATATATATATATATATATATACTGTATATATATATATATATATATATATATATATATATATATATATATATATATATATATATATATATACAGTATATATATATATATATATATTATATTATACGTTATTTATATATATAAATTATATATATATATATATATATATATATATATATATATATATATATATATATATATATATATACAGTGTATGCATTTTCAAAATAAGAAATCAAATTTGATTGATTGATTGATATATGCATATATGACTTATGTATGTACAGTATGTATATGTATACAGTAGATGCATCGGTGCTGGTTATATGACAATGCATTATTATCGAAAATGTTATGCACCATTATAATATTTATAACTTTTAATGAGGAAGTTATTGTGTAGGAGCACTAGAGTGTAAGGCAGATAATAATGTGCCCTTTTTAAGAGTTAAATATTCTGTAAAAGGGCTCAGTATTATATTTCAATGTACAGTTGCCCGCATAAGTTATGTTCCTCTTTGTGATGTAATATAATGCGCATAATTGAATTACGAGTGTAGTTTCTTTTGCAATGCTTAACTGCAGAATATAAGTATGTGGGCACTGTACGTATGCATTCAAGTATTCTATTTGGCTTAAAAACATTTGAATTTCAATTTCAATATTAACTTTGCTTCTCTCCTCTTGCTAGCTCCACATTCCTTCAATTAAAATTTGCCTGACTGATAATAATTTGTTACCTGTGCCCTTGATAATAATTTGTTACCTGTGCCCTTGATAATATCTGGGTTGCTGGCGTAAGGATCACCCTCCTCGTCACTCCCGCGGACATATACATTGGTCAGCTTGGGTGGAGACCTTTCCTTGGCTGACTGGTTGTGTGGGCGGCAGTAGTGGAGCAGTACCAACCCGCCCACCACCACCACCACCACTACCACCAGTACCAACACACCCACTACAACGCCCACCACACTGCCTATAACAGGGGGGACTAATACGCCTTCCTCGGGGGGACCTGGAGAAAGAGACACATAAAATAAATAAGTTAATCAATTATTGAATGAAGAGATCTAGTAGGGATTTAACCTTTAATTTGAAGTTAATCTAACAATAGTGTATTAACCTCTATTTCATTAATTGAGTCAAAGTTATGAGTAATCGCGTTTATTAGCTTAGGTGAGTTAGGTTCAATATAGTAGATATGGAAAAGGTTAGTTCAAAAGAATGATAGCGTTGGCTCAGAATATGATTATATCCGGTAGACATGAACATTGATCCATTCTGTGATCCTGGATAGAAGTGTTAACTCATCTCATATATATTTCCTCCAGTGTTATTTGATGCACACGGGATTCTGCAACTAATTATATACGATTAAATCGCTCATGTATATCGTCTGATGGTATAGTTTTAGTATTGTTATCTTTAGTACTATTATATGAAGCATACATCATATTTCAACACTATACAGGACTCTAGCCAGTGGGGTATTTTGTTCTCATTACACTCACATACGTCCACACCCATAATAAACATTCGGGAACACTGATTCAGGGAATATAGTTTGGTGTATGGATGTTCTTTCAACATCAAAACTAAAATAAATTACGTTTACAAACAAAAAGATGGTCACTCCTCTTAGTACAGGATGTCAACCATGGACTATACCCTATTCATTATAATTAGGCCACAAATGTTGATCACTATCCTCTATAAAACGATTACATTAAACAAGCTAATATTACAACCTTTTGGGAAGAGTCATACAAGGAATAGGTGTGGACATTTACAGCCCATTTTCCCCAACCTTTCCTGAGTTACAAGATATTTGAGTTATGATTTCTGGCCTACTTATACTAAACATACTATAGTAGCGTTATAAAGGAAGCTCACCCATGCGTTTCTCTGCCACCTTCATAACATCAACATCGAGGGTAACGGCGGCACTCTTCCCGCGGTTGTTGATGGCTCGAACCGTCAGCTTCACGCCCATTCCGGGTTCGAGACCCCGAACCACGAACTCCGGCGCCAGGCTACCAGGGAAAAAAAACATGGGTGCAAAATATGTATATATTGTCTGTAAATGTGTCTGTCTTTTGTTTGAAAATGTGTCTGGTTGTTCTGTAAATGTGTCTGTGCTTATATATAGTCTGTAATTGTCAGAAAAATCACAAACGTGTTATGCTTTCCTCATGCATAATCATCGAATTGCTTAAAACATATATTAAGCTTTATGTTAAAATATATACAGTACATGATACAAGAATGGGTTTAGTAAGAGACCAAGGAGTATAGCCTGAATATTGATATAATTATGTGAGTGACTAAATCTATCAAAATATTACAATGTGCTCACATATAAAACAAACTTAGCCCCTTAAAGGCGAGCTGTGTGTAATGGACACCCTACCGCCAGGCGACGATATTAGGCCCATTCCCACCTAAAACATTTTACGATAAATATTGTTATTACTTATTCATATGCGCCTATTTTATGTTTAATGTGAAGATAGTAAGATGTAACAACAATAAAACAAGTGGGAATAGTGTTTGGATGGTCAAAATCGTGAATTATTGCCGGCCGGTCCATTCATGAATTGTGGAGCAGAGCGAGGCAGACCTTCCCCTCGCGAGGCCTGAAGCCTGACTGACTCACTCACCCACACTCTTCCTTATGCAACACACTCGCTAGTCACATGACCACACCATATAGAACTGGCTTAGAGATGTTGACACGAAAATATACCAATGAATAAGGGAATAACAGGGAAATGAGGTGATAATTGAAGGGGGGGGGAAGGAGGGGATTTTGACAGATGTGGAGGAGTGATAGGAGGTATGGAGGGGAATGATCTCACTTAATCACCATTTCACTTGTTATAAGTGCTACTGGGGCCTTTTAAAAGTTTTTTTTTAGGCCTTACCTCTTAACCCCTTCAGACTCATATGACGCAGAGGTTGCCAGATTAGCAATAAGAAATAGAGTTCTCTCACTCTTTAAATACCTCTCCAAAATTTGTTTTCTGCCCACACCTAACTCAAAGACAACTGCAGAGGTTGAAGTAACTAAACTAAAGGTTTCTAAATACCCCTGATGGTAACAAAGACTTTAAAGTATCCCTAATAGGCTCAAAATTGCGTCATATGTTGGAGAGGGTTAAGAGGTTCCTCGCCCTTGCCCACCAAAACCTCTTAAGAGGGTTCTCGCCGTTCCCGGTACAAGCTATTACTTAAAGAGCTATCATATCAATGATACTCTAGGTTTAAGTATAGATTATGAACCCTTTGAGGATTATGACGCATTTTGACAGTATATTCCGGCTATCAGTAGACAAATTTATACAATTTAGGAAGGATCGGTGAGAATTCATAGAGTAAAGACTCTTTCAATTAGCCGTCTGACTTATATAATTTCACCCTTCGAAATATATATAAAATCGTCTAATAATAGCCAGAACATGGAAAAAAATTAGTCATTGTATTTTCTAAGGGTTGATATATCGCATTGGCTATCCCTCGCTCTTCTGACATTTATATTGGCTACAGTTCTGTGACGTTTATGGTGAAACCCGAAAACAAATGGGTGAAATATGTTTGCATCACTTGACCACATCCTACAACCATGGCCTCACAACACACCCTACAACACATCTTACAACACACCCTACAACACATCATACAACACATCTTACAACACACCCTTCAAAACGTCCTACAACACATCCTACAACACATCCTACAATACACCCTACAACACGACCTACAACACATCATACAACACACCCTAAAACACACCCTACAACACATCAAACAACACATCCTACAACACACCCTACACCACATCCTACAACACACCCTACAATACATCCTACAACACATCCTACAACAAACGCTACAATGCATCCTACAACACATCCCACAGCACAGCCTACAGCACAGCCTACAACACATCCTACAACACACCCTATAACACATCCTACAACACATCCTACAGCACACCCCACAACACATCCTACAACACACCCTACGACACTCCTAAAACACATCCTACAACACACCCTATGACACTCCTACAACACATCCTACAACACATCCCATCCTACAATACATCCTACAATACACCCTACAGCACATCCTACAACACATACTACAACACACCCTACAACACACCCTACAACACATCCAACAACACATCCTACAACACACCCTACAACACACCCTACAACACATCCTACATGGTGATGGGCTGGTCTATCAGAGTGAGAACTGAGCGATCTCTGTCATACCCATAGCTTACTCTGACAGTTCCTTTTACTTATATATTTTCTAGATCTCAAGTGACGGTGTCTCTTCCGTGGATTGACCTCCCAATCTACCAAGATTGGAAGCCAAAGCGTCACATTTTTCCTTTGCCCCTCAACTTTCTCTTCATAATTGCTGAGGGGCACAGGGCCCTGGGTGGGGCTTTCTTTTCCCGGGAGTTTCCGCACCCTCATCAGCTCCCCGCCATGGAGTGGCTTCGGTCACCCAGGCTTTATTGTGGTCGGCAAGGAGGGTTCTGTGGGGGCGCTCGGTTATGGCCTTGGCCTTGCTCGGGGCCTTGGGGCTGTTCGGCCAGGCAGCTTGGGGAACAACAACAACAACAACACATCCTACAACACACCCTACAACACATCCTACAACACATCCTACAACACATCCCACAACATATCCTACAACACATCCTACAAACCCATTCTACAACACATCCCACAACACACCCAACAACACATCCTACAACACATCCCACAACACACCCTACAACACATCCTACAACATAACCTACACCACATCCTGCATCACATCCTACAACACACCCTACAACACATCCTACAACACACCCTACAATACACCCTACAACCCATCCTACAACACATCCTACATCACACCCCACAACACACCCTACAACACATCCCACAACACACCCTACAACACATCCCACAACACACCCTACAACACATCCCACAACACCCCCTTCAACCAAGGCCTCACAACACATCCTACAACACACCCTACGACACTCCTACAACACATCCAACAACACATCCTACAACACAGCCTACAACACATCCTACATTGCATCCCACAACACATCCTACAACACACCCTACAACACATCCTACAACCAAGGACTGACAATACACCCTCCAACGCATCCCACAACACATCCCTCAACAAATCGTACAACACATCCTACAATACACCCTACAACACATCCTACAACACACCCTACGACACTCCTACAACACACCCTACGACACTCCTAAAACACATCCTACAACACACCCTACAACACACCCTACAACACATCCTACAACACACCCTAATACCGGGGTATGAGTATGGAGGCACTAATACCGGGTTTTGAGCCAGGAAATATCAATTACACAAGGACACAGTCATGAAGTATATATAATTGTTCAAGCCCACTAATAATGATCCTATCCTTCTATTTCCCGCTATGTGACAGGACATGACCATGTATTGAACACTAGGCCAATATTTATTGGTAAAGGGATGAAACTTATACAGTAACCTTTTGCTTACATACCTATTCCATGGACAACTTTAGTTAAAGGTAATAGTCCAGAAGGAGATTTTGTTTCATTAATTGGCAAAAAAGTTGGCTGATGTCCCTTGTGATTCCAATTCACATGAGTGATCCTATTTGCAGGAATTTCTGAATATTTTTAGGAGGCACAATTATGATATGGTGGCGAAGTATTATGACAAATTGGTGAAACCATCAAGATCAAATTACTAAAATTCAATAAATAAAGTTCACAGTCTCATTTTCATACTAGGAGGTGCTAAGTATTCCTGACCACGACTGTATATACATTGTCCTTGTGTGCTATTGAGGCAAACCTCTTAACTCAAGTATCACTAACTACATTAATTCTAAGAGCTATAAATGACCATAATCAATGTACCTGGTTGTGTTAGAGAGCAGAACCCCCTCGTGCCAGGCCTCCATAACAAAGTGCTGTGGTAGGCCTCCGTCGGGACCCGGCCGACACTCCACCACCAACACCTCCCCCGTCTGGTTAGTGATGGAACAGTTCCGGGGACTTTTGGGGGGACCTGCAAACATATTATTAAAACCTTCAATACGGAGGCATCAGGTTTAGATGGCCCTATATAAATACAAAGTGTGCTAATTGTTTCAAGCAGAGCAGAATGGTCTCTGCTCTCTGGTAGCGGTGTAGTGTATTGTGAGTGTACATACAAATACATAAATTCTGGCCCTAATATGAACCCATGAACAAGAAAGCATGTCTTTAAAATGCATATATTCGGTAAAGATTTAATGAGAACATTTGATTAAATTCGGGATAGGTTTAAAAATTTAGGCTACGATTAATGTCTATGAGTGTACCACTCCTGGAAATATCTGAATCTTATTCTATACTCGTTTCCTATGACTCTGAGAAAATAATGGGCCATCTATATGTCAATAATTCCAGCTGATTGGCTCTTGCTATCGTAGTCGGTGTCTCATCTTGTAGTAATTATTTATTCTTAACAAAGGTTATAATAAGCACGTTCGCACAAGTCAATCAGCTGGAACTTTTGCAATATTAGTTGGCTGTAACTTTCTCAGAGTCACTGACATCGAGTATACTCACCCGCTGGTATAAGATGAATGATACATGGTTTCTTCTGAGAGCCGATGGTGTTATGAGCCCAACAGAGCAGAGTACCATAGTCCTGTTCCCTGGCAGCGGTGTAGTTAAGGTGGGAGGAAGTGCCCTGGCTCTGGATGGCATGGAGGGGCAGGGACTCGCCTTCTGAGGACCCGTTGAAGCGCCATGTAAAGTTCACCTGAATAGTTGAGGAAGAATTATCAAAACTCAGGTCATTATTTTGTCATTAATTATATAATTGTGTTTGATAAAGGTCATAATTACGATTGCATAAAACTTAAAATGACACGTTCGATAGTATCAATTGCTTGCTTTTGCGATTTCCTTAGTTTATTTGTACGATAAATGTAGGTTATTTGTAGGGTAGTTATTGATAGGGGTCACTTGAGGCATGCTATGCTTACAGATACCTACCCGATAGCACTATCGTTAGTGAGTGCTATTATGTATTTTTTGTAATATTATATATATCTTATTATTTTTTATTTTTTACTATTGTTAATGTCTTGTCAGGTTGCAAATTTTGATTTTAATATAACACTTTAACACTAATTGTAGTTTCTTTTATTCATGCTGAGTTTAGTAATATTTGCCAGAACGTCCCGGACTTCCCAAATTAACTAATTCCCTGAACGTGACGATAGTGCGTCGTTATGTGTGCAATTAGTTTGCATGGGAACCAGATTAACTTTCTCATTTAGTAATGTAATGTGGTGGATTGTGTTCTTTCATTTCATAAATTTGATTTTAGTAAGCGTTGTTTCCACATAGCGATTTTGATATGTTGTTTTGACTTTATATTGTCTTTGTCCCAGTTTTGCTTTGACTTTGTTTGCAAGTTTTACATTTTAATGATTATCCATTTATTACAATAAACCAGACACAATTATAGTACTGTAGTAACTGTATATATGAATATTTTAGTCTGCACACAATCTTGAAGAATGTTTATAGACAATACACATAATACACATAATACACATAATACACATAATACACATAATACACATAATCAAATCCAAGTCTTCTCCAAGAAATAGTCAAATGCGGTTGATTAAGCAAGCACACTTATCTTTACTGCATGTTGAATCAACCATATGAATTTCCATTACATACATTATGCTTATCTTTGAGAAAGAGATCCCAACCCTCAATCTCATATGCATCTATTACAAATTATAACACTAGTCTCCACATGCTTCAGTAGTAGGTGAGGTTGGGGTTTGCATATATCGTATTCATCTATCTTCACACAATACAGTGTGTATGCAATATATATTATACAATGGTATTTGATCTTGGGCATTTAATTTAAACAAAAGTATAGAGACACCTTGTGATAAAAAATTTATTGAAATATAATTATAACTCACAATTTAAACTACTTATATATAAGAAAATATCTGGTAGAGCCTTTGTGACTGACCTGTGTTGGGAAGGCGTTGACCTGACAGACCACCTGAGCACTCTCTGTCCTGGCTACTCCCTGGGTTCTCTTCCCTGGGCTGCTACACACGGGGGCAACTGGTACCAGTCATGATATACACACAGTCAGAAAATGTTGTGGAGTTTTCATAGTATTAAAGTTTATTAATCATAAGAAGGCCAATAATCTTAACTACTAACCTCTATAACTCACAAACGACTATAATAATACAGTTAATAATGTTAACTACTAACCTCTATAACTCACAAACGACTATAATAATACAGTTAATAATGTTAACTACTAACCTCTATAACTCACAAACGACTATAATAATACAGTTAATAATGTTAACTACTAACCTCTATAACTCACAAACGACTATAATAATACAGTTAATAATGTTAACTACTAACCTCTATAACTCACAAACGACTATAATAATACAGTTAATAATGTTAACTACTAACCTCTATAACTCACAAACGACTATAATAATACAGTTAATAATGTTAACTACTAACCTCTATAACTCACAAACGACTATAATAATACAGTTAATAATGTTAACTACTAACCTCTATAACTCACAAACGACTATAGTAATACAGTTAATAATGTTAACTACTAACCTCTATAACTCACAAACGACTATAATAATACAGTTAATAATTCTACCATTTGAGCAGAGCCAGCCATGTTATAGGTGTAGAAATGTACGGCCTATTTACTCTAGCCCTCTTAGAGTTACAGAGGTTAGGGGTACAATTTCTGGCCAACTTATACACACAGTCAGAAGTTGTGGACCTCTCCTAGTAATATTATGACGCATTTTGACAGTTTATGCTGGCAATTATTTGACGCTTTTATACAGCTTAGGAAGGGTTTGTGGTAATTGAAAGGGTAAAGGCTATCCCAATTAACCCTTTGACTTATATAATTATATCCTTTGTAATCTGAATAACATCGTCTAATAATAGCAAGAAAACAGAATAGAAATTCGTACTAATATCTAGAAAGGTTTAAATATGTCATATATTGACACTAATACATAATTCATATTCAAAATTAAATCATTTTTGTCTAGCCATCGATATATACATGGTATTACAATCCACATTAAATATAATAATTGCATGGTATTAAAGAAAACTCGGCCGAGCCTTCTGAGGAGTTATATGTTCTCCTGAAAGAGTTCCAAGAAACACTATTTATTTTTCATGGAGTGGCAAAGAAGAGCCTCCTATAGTCTGTTTATTTCAGCTGATGATAACTTGAATCCCTTAGCAGCTGATTTCGCAATACTCACTGGAAAAACTATTTAACTACTATGTCTCTGTTTCATAATAATGCTAAGTTTTCTTCATTAACAAGTAAATTAGCTAAAAAATGTACATAATAACTGAGTAAAACAAGATGGGAGCATGACAATTTACCATCAGGTGGAAAATGCAGTATAAAAGATGCCATGAGTGCAGCCGGATGGGAGGATCAGCTGGTTGTAGTGAAAGAACAGAACTGGTAGTAGAAATATGACAGTGATTGAAGGAGTCCTTTGGAAAGAACAGATTGACAATGTAAGCAGAAATATTAGATTTTAAGACATGTCACAGATGGTTTCGAAGGTGATTAGAGAATTGAGTACCGGTATGTATATGCTATGATTAGTGTTAAGCCAGTGTAACACAAAAGCTTTTTCTGGCAAATTTATCAGGCAATTGTGGTCTGGCATCTTCTTAACACTTACGCTGTGGGCATATTTCCGCTATTAGAGCTCATTCAGGCATTCTTGAATGATTAATCAAGTATCTGAAGGAAATTGAATGCATTCAGCCAAACACTAGAGGAAAGTGGCTTCAAAATTACACCAGAACTAGCTTCGTAGCGCGTGGGGTTCATCCGCAGTGCTACCACAGACATCGGCAAATATTCGCTAATGATGATCAATGTCGAGCTACATTTGCCTTTGGTGGCGCTGCATAGGTCTCACGAGTATATGACTGACACTCCTCAGTGCACCAGTCGCAGGGCTGGAGAGTGGACGGGAGCCTGTAGCGCTCCCGCTCACTCGCACTTGTCTCCACAGGCTTTAAGAGGCTTTAAGGACCTGTAAATTGCTTTAAATTGTCAGATCGTTCCTAAACGGGTCCCGCAGCCAAAGGGTGAGGTAAAGTTACATATTATTTCAGTCTCGGAAAATCATCTACATCTAGTTTAGTTGTTGATTCCCCTGTGAAAATACCAAACAATAGAATAAGCAAAAACTTTCTTATCGGAAATTGACAGAAATATCCCTCATGTGACATCGCCTATAATTTAGGCTATTTTTCTCTATGATAATAATAACACACATGATACTCACACATAACATTAAGACTGACACGGTTGCTGACCCCCCAACCCTCCACATTCTGCGCCTCACAAGTGTAGACCCCGGCTCTCCCCCTCTTCACCTTCTGCAGCACCAGACTAGAGGACGAGATGATGATGCCTGCGCTGTGGTTACTGCTCAACACCTGTCCCTGTCAACATAACCGTAATATTATAGACCATGAGGCCTGCGCTGTGGTTACTGTCCAACACCTGTCCCTGTCAACATAACTGTAATATTATAGACGATGAGGCCCCCGCTGTGGTTTCTGTCCAACACCTCTCCCTGTCATCATAACTGTAATATTATAGATGATGAGGCCCCCGCTGTGGTTTCTGTCCAACACCTCTCCCTGTCAACATAACTGTAATATTATGGACGATGAGGCCCGCGCTGTGGTTACTGTCCAACACCTGTCCCTGTCATCATAACTGTAATATTATAGATGATGAGGCCCCCGCTGTGGTTTCTGTCCAACACCTCTCCCTGTCATCATAACTGTAATATTATAGATGATGAGGCCCCCGCTGTGGTTTCTGTCCAACACCTCTCCCTGTCAACATAACTGTAATATTATGGACGATGAGGCCCGCGCTGTGGTTACTGTCCAACACCTGTCCCTATCAACATAACCGTAATATTATAGACGATGATGCCCCCGCTGTGGTTACTGTCCAACAGCTGTCCCTGTCAACATAACCATAATATTATAGACGATGAGGCCCCCGCTGTGGTTTCTGTCCAACACCTCTCCCTGTCAACATAACTGTAATATTATAGACGATGAGGCCCGCGCTGCGGTTACTGTCCAACACCTGTCCCTGCCAACAATACCGTAATATTATAGACCATCAGGCCCACGCTGTGGTTACTGTCCAACACCTGTCCCTGTCAACATAAACAAACACCAGGATGAAGCTGTTGTACCCCCTGAATGTTAACTTATTTAGTGCAGTGATGCGCTCTGCATTTTATAAATTATTATTAGTTTCTAAAAACCTAAACAAATATATTTATGAACATAATAAAAGTGCAGACAAAGTTCTATGAAATACTAGTGCCTTGGAAGTTTATCCACGAAATAAATACAGTCAAACATTAAATACATTTTAATTGATAAAACATAGTCTGAAAAATACAAAAAACAGATTCAATTTGGTTGTTCGTTATACGATAAAGGAGTTTATCTCAGTTTATGTACTTTTTAAACAGTATTATTAAAGTGCACTGTGCATAGTTTATTTGAATAGCAGTCCAGGCTGCTAATATGAGCAATCATATTAAAATACCGTGAAAACGCCGGCAAGAGACATCGCTCGAATCGCAGGCGGCGGCGAAGACGAACACTCCCAACCAACGAGTCGCGGCGCTCTGCCAAGTCACGCCGGATGGAGAACAAAAGGTCTCGCTGACAAGTCAATGCCCCAGTACACCAGGCAGGACCATCAACCATAATACCCCCATTAAGAGGAGGGTATTAATTAGCCAGCCATTCTGAGCTAATTGTACTCACCTCCTTTGCCCAAGATGTATTTCATTATGATTGATACCTAAAATAAATGTCATCATGACCCTGCACATTGTAATAAACAAACATTGTCTTCACCATCTAAGACCAACCATGATCCATGTATTCTTGTGTTTTCCTTTTCTCCCCACCTCACCATATAACTCGGAGAGAACAGAGAAGTAGAAGTTAAGAATAAACGTGTATCTTCGCTACCGAAGAAATCAATGCCAGATGAAACCATTATATACCTGTATGAAAACTATGTTATGCAATAAGATGTGAACCTATACTTCGATAGATCTTGGAACACTGTTTTTCCACACATATATACACATGCCTTTTTTTGACACTCTTCAACTAGTTTACTAGTTACACAAACCACACATGCTTCTTTCTATATAAGAATACCCTGTAAATAATCGTCTCCAAGTAAAACTAACGCGGGAGATCTGCCGCTCCCACGCCCCGAGACAGGGCGCTCCGTACGTTTAAATACCGTGTGTACACCCAGGCCTACCAACACGAACCGGGAAAATTAGATACGTACACACCCCTGTAGACAACACCATGACGAGGGAGATTTACATATTATTATGCCTAAAATTACTGCCAACCAAGATCCGTAGTAAAATCCAACCACCACCACCACGAGAAGGAGGAAGAAGGAATAACGCTGTATCGCACGCATCATAGCCCTCATTTGTCCGGTGCACACGACACACCTTAAATGCACCCGACACCACCAATCCTCCCCGAGAACCAAAAGTTCAGAATTCATTCACTTCACTCACTATTATTGTTTTCCAGAGTTCAATTGAAGTAATACAACCCCCCTATGAATTTAAAATTAACCCTTGATGAAGTAGCCTACTCTAGGAACACAAATTGACCTTACTCATCACACCACCACTGAGTAATGTCCTTATATTGAAGGAGACCCTGATCAACAGTGCAAGAAGGGTTCAAGGACCCCATCTAGGATACCTCCTCATGCCCTTACTATCCTAGAGGTACCGGAGGGGTGCACTCAGTAATCCTTAATACCAGTTCAGGATTTCTGAGGAAAGTCAAGCAATTTTGAGGCTTCAAAAGAACTGGCATGCCAACTTATGAAGTCTTAAGATTATGTTATGACCGGCACAACAAAATAAACAAGGGCATTTAATATTGGACTACAAGATAGGCTAGATCTGCAACAACGGTACGCTAATTCCAAACCCTCGAACTATTAAGCCGGTGAACAAAACACTTAAACCCTCCAGAGTTAATCTACTGGATAACGGGGTATCAATTAACTGGGTTAAGTGTACTTCTACAAAGGCTTTCCGGTGACGGCAAAGCCTACTCACAACAAGAGTAATTACGTTAATAAAAAACTATCAAGTAATAACAATGCTTAAATAAACTATGACAAGATTTAATAAAAGATTATATGCTTACGTTATCTTTAGTGTGAGTCTGAACTCAACACTAAAACTCTTCAATGCTCTATGAAAACACTTGAAGTCTAGTCCTACAGCAAAGAGATATAGAATCTTCTGAAAACGTCTGATGCTCTAAGATGCTCGTCGAATATAGAACAGGAATAATGCAGGGGGCAGGACACCAAAGCGTGTATCTTAAATACACCAAAAAGTAGGATACATATATATGGAAACAAGAGAGTGCAACAACTCTGTGACAGCACTAACAACAGCAACTCAAAAACAGTACTTCCTTAGCCAAAGTAACCGCCATACTGGGTTGTGCACTATGCATCAACCTAGGCTAAAACAATACATGAATAATTGCTAAAGCATACGCAGTTAAAGTTAATAAACAAAATGCTGTCTTTCTTACTAATAAAGTCTAGCAGCAGCATAAAGGTACAGGGAGCCTAGGCAGAGCTCAAGCATGCTCGCAGCCTACTGTCTCCCCTGAACATATTTCCCTTATCTTACGTTAAGTGACTAGGAGGCTCTCTTGGTAAGTCCAGATCTCAAGTATCTGGTCTTACCCTGGCGCTCCTCAAAGGTCAACAAAATGAGTTAGCAAGTATACAAGCAAGAGTAGGCAAAAGCCCTTCGCTTGTATACTGCTAAGCTCGCAAAGGAAAATATGCACAAGGGTGTACTACAGGCTACCTAGCTCTGTCGAAGTCGTACAGGCTCTGACTTGCCATATACATAACACAGACAACGACCAAAGATACCCTCCACTGTCTAGCATTAAATAGTAATAAAGAACAACCAAATAATTAGAAGCACCCAACAATATGAATCCATGTGACTATGATTCTAATAAACTCTAAAGCTAGTGCAAAACATATATGTGAGAACAGGCGCTGGTAATAAGACTGGCCGACTATGGAAGTCGTAGGCGAGAACCAGAAGGGATGGGTAATTGAATAAAGATAAGAAGTATTGGAAAGAAGGAGTTCAGAGAGAGGCAGAGCAGTAAAGGGGGTTAGATGTGGGACAGAATGCGAGGGACTTGTAGGGCCGAGCGCGCGATACCATGTTCTGACGAGAGAGAAGGAGAGAAGTACTGAGTCTGGCCACCAGATGGCTCTGCGACCAATCACAGACCGCTACGTCACATGACAAGCAGACGTCATATGCCATGCCAGGCCCGCCGTCCAATAGCGAGGGGGCGGGCCCACCGAGCGAGGAATGCACACGTACATACGCACACACACTGCCTCTTCGCTCTCCCCTCCGACTCTCTCTCTCTCTCTCACGCGCTACATGTTATAATCACTACCATGGATATAAAATACTTCTAAGTGTCACAGACAAGAATAAAGGCAAACACTGATCTGTCTGTGACAACATGAATACTAAGAAAGAAAGAATATCGTTCTACGATTTTTATAGCCCATTTCACTGCCGTGGCGAGTGCTAGCGAGTCACGAGTACATTCTGGCAAGCTGGCCAGCGTAACAATTACCCTCCATTCAGTTGGACTGACCGGCTTGCCGAAAGCCCAAATATACTGTCTGTGAGTAAAATCCTATACTAGGCATCCTCGTTAGAGAATGAAATGCCTACCTAACGTGGAGACTCTACTTAGGCGGTTCCTAGCTAGTCTAGTGAGAAAGTGTACGGCCTGCCGAAACTTTCTTCTTAGACTTCAAGTCCCCGTTAACGGAGTACTGTCCCAGTTACTCTGTCTCCATCTGACATGCTAGAGAGACACACATATACTGAGACAGTGACCCCCAAAACCCTATACTAGGGATCTTGTTAGAGAAAGGCGTGCCTAGCTAACGTAGATACCCTAGTTAGGCGGTGACTAGCTAGTCTAGTGGGAAAGTGTACGGCCTGCCGAAACTTTCTTCTCAGACTACAAGTTATCGACAGCTGTGGCCTATCCCAGTATAGAAAGACACACAGCTACTGCGATAGGAACAACTTTCCTATAGGGTTAGGAAGAGAGTTAACGGCCTGCCGATTTCTTTTTCTAATTCAGAGGTTGGGAAGGAGGATACCAGCCTGCCACTCCTGCTTGTCAATTTCGCTAAGGAAAGCTCACACCAGCACCATCTCTAAAAGAAGTTGAGGAGTCCGGCCTGCCGTCCTCAATATTCTCTAGAGTGGGAAGGTACCAGTGTCCTGATAGAGGAACTCTGTTGACGTCTGGCATGCCAGCGTGAACATAAGTCTCTATTGTCAGGCTTCACTTTTCCTAGTAAAAGTAGAGAGACTCCGGCCTGCCGCCCTCTCTGGTTTTACTGAGTCCAAGTGAACACTCGTACGAAAGTGTCCTTGTCGAGGAACTTTGTCCTCGTCTGACCTGCCGACGTGACATTGGCTCCACCGCAAGGTTACATTTTCTCTAGTGAAGAGTTGAGAGACTCCGGCCTGCTGCCCTTTCTATTCTTCATTTATTGAAAGTGGACACTGCCACTCGGCACAGGTAGTCTCAAGCCTCTGAGACCGCTGTGTTAGAGACAGGGCTTGGCGAGATACCCTCACGGGCACTCTGCAGAGAGTGCACTGAGTCTGTGGCATTCCACATGACTGTGTAACTTAAAGGTTTAAACACCGCCACGGGTCTCCCAAACCTCTTATAAAGATCAGGGCAGACAGTAAGATCACTCACACTGAACTTACTGCGTTCGTCCGATATCGACCACATAAGACTCGATATTTAAGATCCTAGCCCGAGAGTACCTTAACCCGTACAGCCCAGGCGACGCGCCTGACGCGTCGGCGATGTATGTAACGCACAGCCCCAGAGACGCGCCTGGCGCATCACCCTAATTGCGCCGACCGTAACCTCAGGTGTAGCCACTCAAGAGGGCTCAGATTTGTATGGGAACTGTGTACGTATCCCACGCAACCGTGCCGATGGTTGAAAACTCTCAAAGTCCACGTGTGTGCGCGTGAGCACGCAATAACCTGGTTTCTTGGGGTAATTGCCTTCAATTTTTTACTCTTGTAAAATACGTTTTCGGGGGCTCTGTAGGACCATTCTTTAAGCTTTTTGAGCGGTTTTTCGTGGTTTTTCCTTCATTCCTAACCCATTCGCTATTGTTTCTGGAATAAAACCATTTTTTGAAAACCGGCCGGGTTCTGGTGAACAAACATTACAAAACTAGCCGGGGCTGGACGGGTTAACAGGACTTCATCAACGGTTGATATACTGATTAGGACAGTCGAGTAGTTTCTCCTACCTCTGAAATACTCACGTTAGTTCGATATGGTGCCTAACAGTAATTCGCCAGACGGTTACTATATGTTACGGAGCCATACTAGCTGCTTAAGATCTAAAGCCCAATCAACCCTTCTGTAACTACTCCACAAAACCGGCCCACCTAGACGGCATACGGAGAAGCAGACGGCGAGAACCAACCACCTCCTGAAGTGTTCACCGGAGACGTCACCAGAGAAGTTACCACGCCGAGAGATCAAGAGAAGAAGATAAAGTGACAAAAAGTAGGAAAAGTGTCGAGTGAACGAAATAAACAGTCCAGCCAGAGTATCTAAAAAGTTAACAAAGACTCCTAAGTCCAAATAATTGAAGCAGAACGAAAAGAATTAGTTCTCCGAATAGCGTAGCAAGATTCAAGAATATATAACCCCATAGGAGTGAAGAAACTAAATTTGCGAGACTTAAGCTGATTTTCAACGTTCAGCGACTCTGCCAAAAATTCACCAGAGTATTTGAAAATATTTCAGAGTCCATCGACTCTCCGTTTTCTTTACGACACAGCCGCATACCTATTGGGAGTACTTGACCTTGAACTTGAAACACAGTGACATTCCTGAAGAAAAGGGACAGCGGTCACCCCACTCCTAAAAATACTTCTCTAAATCCACTCCCAGTGTCTTAAAAACTATCTCGATTACTAAGTGAAGTTGGACAAAATACTTGCTCCCTATCAACCACATTTTGTGATATACTTATCCTCTGTTTTTCTTTAATTTTATATGTACTTATTTGAACTTGGAAGTCCCAGTGGAGTAGAACTCACCTGTATCCATTGTTAATCCTGCATAAAATTAGGGCATAACACATATATTTCGATTGTAGTGGAATATCATGAAGACAGTAAGTGAAGACATGAAGAGAAAGGCATGGACATAATGTATTAGGTATATTGGAACATGTAACATTTATAAGTAAATATGTAATTTAAAAGAATCCACAATTAAATCTAGTAATTGAAAACAAGCTGTATACATAGCAATTGCAAATACTCGCTCCATATACCTGGTCGACAGTGGTGAACTCCAACCTGGGTGAAGTATCAATCTTAAGGTGATAGCTTACGAGCAAAATGTATTTCCGAAATATCGATGTAATATAACTTTCCGATGTGAGATACGCGTGTTGATATAACGGCTTTGATATCTATCTATCTATCTATCTATATGCTCAGGCCCAATCCCCACTTTTCCTATTTGTTATTTTGATTTTATATTTAATTCTATTTTATGTTTTTATTTTTTCTTGGGGGTGGCCGCCTCAAGACAGAGCAAGAACAGGGAAAACACAAAACACAACATAAAACAACGAACAAACACAGACAAAACACAAATTCACACACATCTAGGTCACTCAGGAGAAGACCCAGAGACCAGGGTCACCAGGGTCGCTCCAGCACTCCCCCGGCCCCCGACCACCCGGAGAGGTTCCGATCTCGGCAGGCAGACATGCAGCTTTGATATAATGTTGATATTTACTGTCCATATCCCACTTATTCTCTTTGAACACGCACACACATTATATATATATATATATATATATATATATATATGTTCCGAGGAACTTGCTTCAATTGTGCCGCCTCTCCACATCTTTCCCCGTAGAACTAGGGCAGCTGAGAGCGCCCATGAATTTACACTTTCTCCTCCACAATGCAGAACTTCTGCTTATCAGAATTCATTTATCCCCAGAGCTACTACTCTTTGGAATTCACTTCCCTCGAATTGCTTTCCACAAACTTACAATCAACAAATGTTTAAATCCAGTTGTTACAAACATTTTATGAATGGAGGATGCCTTTAGGCACATGGACCTTTTTGTTTTATCTGTGTTTTTCCTTCCTCCATTCATTGTCTCTTAAAAAAAAAAAAAAAAAAAAAAAAAATATATATATATATATATATATATATATATATATATACAGTATATATATATAGAGAGAGAGCAGTCAGTCAAAGAAGACGAAGGACGAGTATATCAAAGTATCAGAAGCAATATTTATTTAATCAAGGTAAATATGAATATTTACGCAGAAGTAAGCAACTATTGCTCTTTGTAAGCAACTATTGCTCTTTGTAATATTGTTGTTATCCTTGCTTCCCCCACACTTTGTCAACCTAGCTCGTGGCCAAATGAGCAGGTGACCTTTGTGTGGCCACCATAAACATTACTTTCTGTCACCACACCTTTAAGGGGAGGTATTAGGTTTTTATGAGCACCCTTCTCCCACACGATTAACCTCATTAGTTATGTTATTTTAAAACGTTCACCTCAAGAGTTTTGCCCTACTTATTTAGAACAGGGTATAGCAAACATTTGGGATATTATTTTGCTTGGGTTCGATACAGACTGAAATAGGAGTGTGCTTACTTTGGTTCATGAATGTACAATTGTAAACATATTAAGCAGCTATACGTGTTGCGGAGGTGAGGCTCAATATAATGGTTTGCGGATTTATTTACAGTTGCAACGTGAAGGGACGTTGCATTAAAGTTGCTAGAAGTGGGTAAAGTCATCCATTAACACTATCTGGTGTAAGGTCTCTCGGGCGTTACTATATTGTGTTATATCATTGAGGGTTTTGATTGCTGTTGCCACTTTCGTCCAATGCATTGTTAGTTTTCCCCAAGACTAAAAAATATACCTCCCCAAACCCCCTTCAAACTTAAAAATAAATAAATAAATACATACAACAAATAAAAGTAATAACAAAAAAAAACGTCACCCATACTCCTTGCAAGGTGTAAATTTTTAGGTAGAAAAATGTCCTGGCCAAAGGCTGGCTACTCCAATGTTGTAAGCTCGTTATCGTTAGCCCAGAATATATCGACACCTGAATAGGGTGAGTGTCTTATAATTACCAAACTAATGATGTGAAACGTTTTAAAATCTCCAAACCAATGGAGTGAAACATGGTACTTCTAAAAAGACATTCCCTGCACCAGATAGGGTTAACGATTATACTATAGAATAAGCCCTGGTGGTAGGAAAATTAAACCATTTATCTCCATCACATGTGTCTGCTTTATATGACTGTAACTGTACAATAGGATGTTATAGGCTCTAGCCCACGTGTAAACATTCGTGGACCAACTAGGTTTTGCTTGATGCAATTATAACTATCTGGATTGATTATTGGATATACTTTTCTTTTAAAAAAACTAGTATAGGCTATATACCTTTCAGTTGATGTATAGAAAACTATATTCCTAAATTTGTATCCAGAGATATACTCCATAATTAGAAATATATGAAGTCCACGAATTCTTATAAGTTGACAAGAGACTATAGCATCTCTGTGTTCCTTGTAGTGCTCTTATGCATGAATGCAAATTAATATGAATAAATTGCGAGTGTATTTTCTTTAAAATATCAGGTGATTAATCGGATGAGTTAACCACTGCATAAGAAACTACACTCGTAATTAAATCATGTGCATTTGATTTCTACGTATAAGATCACGAAGAGGAACAAAACTTATGTGGGCAACTATACATACGGGTGTAATACTGTGTACTTACGTTGTGGTACTGTACCATAACACTCGGTGTACGGGAGGGTTGGCGTGGGTGGTACAGTCAAAGTAAACATCGTCTGTGTACTTACGTTATGGTACCATGACTCGGTGTACGGGAGGGTTGGCGTGGGTGGTACAGTCAAAGTAAACATCGTCTGTGTACTTACGTTATGGTACCATAACACTCGGTGTACGGGAGGGTTGGCGTGGGTGGTACAGTCAAAGTAAACATCGTCTGTGTACTTACGTTATGGTACCATAACACTCGGTGTACGGGAGGGTTGGCGTGGGTGGTACAGTCAAAGTAAACATCGTCTGTGTACTTACGTTATGGTACCATAACACTCGGTGTACGGGAGGGTTGGCGGGAGTGGTAGTCAAAGTAAACATCGTCTGTGTACTTACGTTATGGTACCATGACACTCGGTGTACGGGAGGGTTGGTGTGGGTGGTACAGTCAAAGTAAGCATCGTCTGTGTACTTACGTTATGGTACCATGACACTCGGTGTACGGGAGGGTTGGCGTGGGTGGTACAGTCAAAGTAAACATCGTCTGTGTACTTACGTTATGGTACCATGACACTCGGTGTACGGGAGGGTTGGCGTGGGTGGTACAGTCAAAGTAAACATCGTCTGTGTACTTACGTTATGGTACCATGACACTCGGTGTAGGGAGGGTTGGCGTGGGTGGTACAGTCAAAGTAAGCATCATCTGTGTACTTACGTTATGGTACCATGACACTCGGTGTACGGCAGGGTTGGTGTGGGTGGTACAGTCAAAGTAAGCATCGTCTGTGTACTTACGTTATGGTACCATGACACTCGGTGTACGAGAGGGTTGGTGTGGGAGGTACAGTCAAAGTAAACATCGTCTGTGTACTTACGTTATGGTACCATGACACTCGGTGTACGGGAGGGTTGGCGTGGGTGGTACAGTCAAAGTAAACATCGTCTGTGTACTTACGTTCTGGTACCATGACACTCGGTGTACGGGAGGGTTGGCGTGGGTGGTACAGTCAAAGTAAACATCATCTGTGTACTTACGTTCTGGTACCATGACACTCGGTGTACGGGAGGGTTGGCGTGGGTGGTACAGTCAAAGTAAACATCGTCTCCCTCCTTGATAGTTTTGGGGTTCAGAGCCGCACCAAAGGCCAGCTCTACCTCCGGCTTGACTACAGGAGAAACATATAAGCAAAAACTTCCGTACTTATCAGGGCAAGTATAAGTAAAGAAACATTTAGGAATATATTGAATATTAAATTGATTTATAATGATAGTTTTGGCGCATGTGCGAGATAAATATTAAATGGAATTTTCGCTTTGGAGGAGTCTATGCAATATATATACTGTATACACTATGTCTGCAGCATTACCAAATTGGATGCACAATAGTTAAGATGGCATAAATGCAATTTAGAGTATATATACATACACTTTATTTCGAATAAAATACTAAATATATCAGCATTTACATGAGTGCAAGATATCATTAATCTTAGCAGTTCCGAGTTCCCCAGCAATACTTCAAGGCCAGCGTGAGATTCTCAGACGACTTAGCTAACATCACTAATGTATTAATTTGGTATTTCTGAATCATGGATCGTGAAGAAGTGAACAGGTCCCATGGTAAACTGGCGGACGATTACAGTAACTCAACTATGCTTGTAGTATAATGTGAACATAATACAATACGTCTGTCATCTTACTACTGAACTCACTTGCACTCTATTTCGGACACAAGCTTTTTTGTCCAGGGATCAGCAAAAAATGCACTAGTGTGACACTTTGCATTGAATCAACCGCCTTTTATTACTCTATTACAACCTACATGCATCCCTTGCTGAAACACCAATCAGCGTTTGACGTGGATGCGGAGTAGCTTACAGGTATTTGGTCAACTGTGGAAACTGGTCACTTATTCAAATATAAATCCCATTTGTGATGAAGGACGACCTGAAAAACCCAGCTCAATATTTGCATGTATATAGCGTTCACGGTCAAATGAATATTTGAAAGGGCCCTGCCGCTTTTAAGCTTTTAAAACCCAAGGTATGAACGTATCATCAACATTTCAGTAATGGAAATGGAGATGTCCTCCACAACTCGCCTAACCAAGTTCACACCTAAATACCTCAGTAATTTTCTGTATAACTTAAATAATTTATTTACACCAGCAATGTGCTTTAAGGGGAATGTATGTCGTGTTTCTAGACCCCCTATTACCTAATGTTTAGCCCAATTAGTTTTGAGATAAGACGTTCGCCCCATTAGTTTGCCGATTTTAAGACCGTTTGCTCTATTTCTTTGTCAATATGAATACCTTTCGTGCCTTTTAGGTGTCGATTTTCGCGAGCCAGTACTTTTAGGAGGACCCGCCCATGGCTGGGGCATTTTTCTACCGAAAAATTTACAAATTTATTTCGAAGGGGAGTTTTAGGTGTGTTTTAATTAGATTGATGGAGTTCTAGCAAGAACACAAAATTAATAAATAAATAGACCAACAAATATATCCTACCCCCTGAAAATGCACAATCTCTTCCGTAATCTTATTTGACACCATTCAATTTTCTTAGAGCAGCCCAAGTTGTCACCCACAGCCACCCTTCACCCAAACGTCACTATCTCTCACTCACCCTGACAATAACCTCATAGCCATTCCTGTTCACCCACCATCACCACCCTTCACCCAAACGTCA